>APFE030944756.1:44425-60358 GCA_000404065.3 Pinus taeda
AAAAAGCTTATAATTTTCAATTAAAAAAATAAATAAAACTCGTAATTCAATTCTATTAGCATTGACCCTACAAAATAAATAAATAAAACTTAAAGAGCAATTTAATTTTATGAGTGTTGAAGCCAAATAGAAACCCTCCGTTACATTAGAAATAAAAAAATATAACCAGCTTCGGATAAAAAAGCTTATAATTTTCAATTAAAAAAATAAATAAAACTCGTAATTCAATTCTATTAGCATTGACCCTACAAAATAAATAAATAAAACTTAAAGAGCAATTTAATTTTATGAGTGTTGAAGCCAAATAGAAACCCTCCGTTACATTAGAAATAAAAAAATATAACCAGCTCTCTCTCGCATAAAAATATTAATTGAATTTAACAAGTGTCAAAAATGCCGCTTAAATTTATATTCAAACTCAAAACTGAACTTTCCAAATTTGCACGGACGTGGATGTTAATTACTTTCAAAAAAAGCATGTTCCCGCTATTTTGTTATAGACGTTGTGGTAAACTGTGATCCATTCCTTCAACGGATCACAACGTTTTGAGATGGAATCTGTATGCCATTTTGAAATAGATGAGGTTGTTTTGTGGTAAAAGTTTTTATTATGGGGGTGTATTTTTGTTGAGTTGATTCTTGTTATATGGAAATACAACATAAACTTATGGGTAAAGATGATGTAAACAATGACATTTTTAATAGACATCACTTTATGTATAAATACAAAATTGTTTTCAAAATGACAATGAATATACTCTATAGTAGAGATGCATAGCATGTAATTACATTTATATATGTCAAGTACATAATCTATGGTTCAGTAAAAAGGAATAATATTTTAAATCATATAGTGGTTTAGATAAATTATAGTTCTTTGGAAAATACAAGGATGCAAGTTTAGAGAATAGTTTCATCTAAGGAATACATTCTTTTAAACATGAATTTCCATTCTTCTAAGATGAACTTTTAGTTGTTAAATAATGTATAAAAACTACAAAAAGATTCAGAAAATATATCTAAACTTACAAAAAAAAATGAAGAGAAAGGCTAAGCAAGAAGCAAAAAACAATCAAAATTCTTTCTACACTTCAAACCTTACAAAGTAAAGTGTGAATGTTATTTTGGGAAGAAAATTCTATACTAAAAAAAATTTAAACACACAAATCCAATAACCAAAATAAGATAAATTATCTCACTTCTCATAACAAAAAGATGTAAACACACGAGTAATTCAATATAAAATGTATTTTCAAATATTTAAAACCTTTTGTATTAAAGTAGCTTTAAAATATTTAAAATGTATTTAAATAATCAATATTAAAAAAATAACACATTTTTAATAGAAACTTACATACTTCCCTAATAATATAAATTAAATGAGTAGTAAATGTTAATAATTATCAATCCATAATAAACATCAAAACATTTACATCATAATACATCTCACGCTTCTAAAATTTAAAAAAAATTGAAATTAAATATCTTATTATTATTATTATAAGTTAAACATATATTCATTTTAGACAGCATGGAAGAATATTTTTATCCATGAAGATTTATATCCACTTTATTACAAAGTTTTTTAATCTATAAATAGGGTATATTACAATATCACATGCCTAAAAAATCATAACTCTTTCATATGAAACTTGCTCAAATGATATTTTGTGAATTAATCAATTTAAATAAAATGACAAAAAAAACATAACTACCTTCACATAAAACTCAGTGTTTGACTTGTGTATACAACTAATTTCTTTTTTATCAAATACTTAATGGTCCTACAATAGATCTAATAATAATTAATAATGAGATTAAAATTTTGGAATCCCTATTCTACTTTCAAAGAAACATGTTTATTAATATAATTAAGTTTAACTTCATCTTAATTTAAATTACCAATCACATTTGAAATGGGTGAACATATAATTTGGTATAAAAAACTTACCATTTTCAAATTAAAAAATGCATACCAAACTGAAAGTTAAATCCATCACTATTGAAACCTAAATGAAGGCATGCTATTTAAATATTTGTTACAACAGTGATTGCTTTTGTTTGCATAGATTGAAGTAGATTTTGCAGAAATGGATTTAAATATTTTTTCTATCTTCTTAGTCCGCTCTTTCTTTTTATGTAGTTTTCAATCTTTAACCCTACTCTACTCTGTTCTGTTCTTTCTATGTAATTTTCAATCTTTAACCCTGCTCTGTTCTTTAGCCCAACTACGTGTAGGCTTCTTTCATTATGAATGATACTAAATTTATGTTTCTTCGATTAAAATAATTGAATTAAAGAAACCTCCATTACTTTCCAAAGCAAAACCTAGTCCATTCATCTCAATTTTATTATTCCATTTTCCTTCTGGTTTCCTCGGCTCTACCGTTTCTTCTTAATTCATTTCCGCCCTTATAATCTCATTGAATTAAAATTATTCGCTCGATCCGTTTAATTGTTTTATGTTGCGTCGTATGAAGAGCCATACAATTACAATTCTATTTCCCTTGAGCTTTACTCTCAAAAGACACCCTAATCTTGTAATTTCAGCGAATATTCAGCATTTCGTAAGTTTCCAAGGATCCACTGTGGAATTTTATACTCAGCAAATTTCAACTAGATATTCCTAACTATCTAGAAAATAATAGCCAGTGATTTGCAAAGAATTCTCAGTAATAACAGAAATTATGAGTCAATTTCCGTGACAATAATGAATAATTCTTTACATCTAAAATTTAAGTATAAATCAAATATTTTGGCATTTCTTCGATATTTTATGTAGTGTGTCTTCTAGATTTTGATTTTTTAGATTATACTATTCCCTAAGATTTTGATTTTATAGATTATACTATTCCTTAATTTTTAATTGTCTTTCAAATAGAAGTAATTGAAATTTATAAATTTATAAAATAGCAAACATTGTTCTGCGATTTGGACTAAGAGAAGAAAATATAGAAATTGGAGAATTCCATAAATACATAGAAGAATGATTCCATTTTATTTAATAACTATTTTTTTCCAACCTTTTAATAACTAGAATGTCAAACCACAACAAGAAGGTATAGGGTATTTTCAATTAATATTTTCAGTATTTTATGTTAAATATCTCAAACCCACCTGCCTTTACTTTGTCGTAGACGTAGTTTGTATCCATCCTCTAAGCTCTTCTCTTCATGGAAACCTAATCCTTTTATTTCAGTTTTAGTTATGTTAATATATTTAACATTGTAATGATTTAGTTTTGTGAGAGTGGTTTTTACCGATTTTTTTTTGTTGGTCTTAATTTATTACTGTAATTTTATTGTTCCAATTTGTATTTCACTCCTTTAAGATTATTACATTTATTCATTGGTTTAGTTTATCTCTGTGAAAGTTTGTGGTTTTATTTAAATTGGTTTCTTACTTTTACATTTATATGTGTGAGTTTTCTTTCTCAATTAAAATATAGTTGACTTAACCTATGCCTCTCCCAATGAGTTATGGATGGGCCCTTCAATTATATTTTTAAATTTTACAGAAACATTTTTCATTTAGAAATACATTTTTTATTTGGTGTACATTTAAATTTTTATATTATTGGATTTCTCTAAATGAATTTCAATTATATTTTTATATTTTACAAATATGTTTTTGGTTTAGAAATATGGTTTTTATTTATATCTTATAACTTATGTTACATTTTCTTTTTACATTAGTGTTGTGGTTAAATTCAATGTATTTTCAATTGTATATTCATACATTTAATTTATTTTAACTAAATTTTGTTATATTTGAATTTTTGTTCATGGTATTTAATTTAATTTGTTTTTGAATGATTTCTTTATTAATGTTGTTTAGTTTAATTTAATTTTTCAAATGATTTTCAAATTTAAATATTTGAGATTTATTTAAGCTCTACACTATATTTATTAATTGTACAATGATGTATGATATATATTTTAATTAAAATAACATAATGTACAAAGGAAAATGTTTGAATTTATATAATATAAAGTGATAATGCTCTTAAATTTAAATATTTATGATAAAATTAAATTGTAGTGTAAATATTCTTTAAGAATGATTTTGAATATATATTTTATTAAGATTTTCAAGTGCAACATATTTATATATAAACTTTTAGGAATCTACATTGTGTTAGACGCAGGACTAAGCTAGAGTGGGCTAGGATAGACTAAATTAGACTAGGCTACACAAGGATAGAATAAGTTTAAGCTAGGGTAGGGTGGGCTAGACAAAAATAGGATAGGCCACTTTATAATGGACTAGTGTAAGCTAGAGTAGGCTAGGCTAGGGTAATATATAGTAGACTAAGGTAAGTTAGGGCATCCTTGCATTGGCTACTAAAGAATAGGCAAGGTTGGGCTAGGCTAGGCTAGGCTAGGCAAGGCTAGGCAAGGCTAGGTTAGATTAGGCTAGGTTAGGCTAGGCTAGGATAGGAAATGTTAGGCTAGGTTAGGTTAGGTAAGGTTATGTTTGGCTAACGTTAGGCTAGGTTATGCTAGGCTAGGGTAGGCTAGGCTAGGTTAGCTTAGGCTAGGTTTGGCTAGGGTAGCTTAGGTTAGGCTAAGCTAGGTTAGGCCAGGCTAACTTAGATTAGGTTAGGTTGGGCTAGGCTGGAGTAGGCCAGGGTAGGATAGAGTAGACTAGAGTAGCATAAGTTAGTTTAGGTAGCTAGGTTAGTCTAGGCTAGATAAAGCTAGGTTAGGCTAGAGTAGGCTAGGCTAGGCTAGAGTAATCTAGGGTAGGCTAAAGTAGTCTATGCTATGGTAGGCTAGAATAGGCTAGGAAGGAGTAGGTTAGGCTACGCTAGACTATGCTAGAGTAGGCTAGGCTAGGCTCGACTATGTCAGAGTATGCTAGAGTAGGCTAGGTTATAGTAGTTTAGAGTGGGCTAGGATAGGCTAGGCTAGGCTAGGCTAGGTTAATATAGGCTGGAATAAGTTAGGCTAGGCTGGGCTAGAGAAGGCTTGAGTATGTTAGGCTAGAGTCGGTTAGGCTACGCTAGAGTAGTCTAGGCTAGTTTAGGCTAGGCTAGAGTAAGTGAGGCTAGGTTATGCTAGGCTTGAGTAGTTTAGGGTGGTTAGGCTATGTTAGGCTAGTTTAGGTTAGGCTAGAGTAGGTTAGGGTAGAGGAGGCTAGAATAAGATAGGTTACTCTAGAATAAGCTAGGCTAGAGTAGGATAGGCTAAGTTATGCTAGGCTAGATTAGTTGAGGCTAGAGTAGAGTAGAGTAGGGTAGGTTAGGCTAGGCTAGAGTAGGTTAGGCTAGTGTGGGCTAGGGTAGGCTAGAGTAGGGTAGGTTAGGCTATAGTAAGCTAGGTTAGAGTAGGTTATGCTAGAGTAGGAAAAGGCTAGAGGAGGATAGGCTATGCTAGATTAGGTTAGAGCATGTTAGAGTAGGTTAGGCTAAGCTAGAGTAGGCTAGCGCAGGTTAGACTAGGATAGCTAGGGTAGGTTAGGCTAGCCTACGTTAGGCTATGTTGGCCTAGGTTATGCAATGCTAGGTTAGGAAAGGTTACGTTAGGTTAGGTTAGGCTAGGCTAGGCTATGATAGGTTTCGCTAGGCTAGGCTAGGTTAGTCAAGGCTATGTTAGGTTAGGTTAGGAAAAGCTAGGCTAGGGAAGGTTAGATTAGGTAAGGCTAGGTTAGGCTACATGCTAGGCTAGGCAAGGTTTTTCTAGTCTAGGATAGGATAGGTTCGACTAGGTTAGGTTAGGTTACGTTAAACTAGGTTAGATTAGGTTAGGTTAGGCTAGCTTAGGTTAGGCTAGCCTAGTCTAGGTTAGCCTAGGTTATGTTAGCTTAACATAGCTTACCTTAGGCCAGTCTAGGATATAGTAGGCTAGGATAGGCTAGAGTAGGCTTGAGTAGGTTGGGCTATGATAGAGTAGCGTAGGTTAGTTTAGGTTAGTCTAAGCTAGAATAAGTTAGGTTAGGCTAGGTTAGGCTGCGTTCGGGTAGGCAAGAGAAGCTTAGGCTAGAGTAGGCTAGGCAAGGATAATTTAGGTTAGCTTAGGCTGGGCTAGAGTAGGTTAGGGTAGGTCATAGTAGTCTAGGCTAGAGTAGGTTAGGGTAGGTCATAGTAGTCTAGGCTAGGCTACGGTAGAGTAGACTAGGCTAGAGTAAGCTAGGGTAGGTTAGGGTAGCCTAGAGTAGAGGCTACACTAGGCCCACCTACATTAGAGTAGGGCCTACACTAGGTAAATTTAGGTTAGGCTAGAGTAGAGTAGGGTAGGTTAGGCCAGTTTAGGCTAGGTTAGGCTAGGATAGAGTAGGCTAGGTGAGAGTAGGGTAGGTTAAGCTATAGTAGGCTAGGATAGAGTAGGTTAGGCTAGAGTAGGCTAGCCTAGAGGAGGCTTGGCTAGGCTAGAGTATGCTAGAGTAGGTTAGGCTAGGAAAGAGTAGGCTAGGGTAGATTAGGTTGGGCTAGGCTAGGGTAGGTTAGGCTAGGCTAAGTTAGGCAAGGCTAGGTTAGGCTAGGTTAGGCAAGAATAGCTTAGGAAAGGTTAGGTTAGGTTAGGTGAGGTTAGGCAAAGCTAGGCAAGGTTAGGCAGGGCTATTTTAGGCTAGGCTAGGAAAGGCTAGGCTATACAAGGTTAGGTTATGTTAAGCTAGGTTAGGCTAGGCTAGGTGAGGTTAGTCTAATCTAGGATAGGCTATGTTAGGCTAGGCTAGGTAAGGTTAGTCTAGTCTAGGTTAGGCTAGGTTATGTTAGGCTACGTTAGGTTAGACTTGGCTAGGCTAGCTTAGGTTCGGCTAGGTTAGGTTAGGCTAGCTAGTTTAGGTTAAGCTAGGTTATGTTAGGTTAACTTAGCTTAAGCTAGCCTAGGATAGAGTAGGCTAGGTTAGGCTAGAGTAGGCTCGAGTAGGCTGGGATATGATACAGTAGGGTAGGTGAGTTTTGGTTAAGCTAGGTTATTCCATGTTAGAATAGGTTAGGTTAAGCTAGGTTAGGGTAGGAGAGAGTAGGTTAGGTTCATGTAGGCTAGGCTAGGTAAAGTTAGGTTAGAGTAGTCTAGGCTAGAGTAGGCTAGGGTAGGCAGGAGTAATGTAGGCAAGGCTAGGCTAAAGTAAGCTAGGGTAGGCAGGAGTAATGTAGGCAAAGCTAGGTTACAGTAGGTTAGGGTATAATAGGCTAGAGTGCGTTAGGCTAAACTTGAGTAGGCTAGAATAGGCTATGCTAGAGTAGGATAAGCTAGGATAGAGTAGGCTAGGCTTCACTAGGATAGAGTAAGCAAGAGTAGGCTATAGTAGGCTAGAGTAGTCTAGGCTAGAGTAGGCTAACCTAGGGGCTAGGCTAGGCTAGAATGAGCTAGAGTAAGCTAGGCTATGTTAGGTTAGGCTAGAGTAGGCTAGGGTAGGCTAGGCTAGAGTAGGCTAGGCTAGGCTAGGCTTGGCTAGGGTAGCATAGGAAAGGCTAGGTTAAGCTAGGCTATAGTAGGTTAGGCTAGGCTAGGCCATAGCAAGCTAGGGTCTACGCTAGGCTAAGTTAGAGTAGGCTTGGCTAGACTAGGCTAGACTAGGCTAAGCTAGTGTAGGCTAGGTAAAAGTAGGCTAGGCTAGCTAAGGGTGGGCTAGAGTCAGCTAGGCTAGGCTCGAGTAGTCTAGGTTAGGCTAGAGTAGGCTAGACTAGAGTAGGCTAGTGTAGGCTAGGTTAGGCTAGGCTAAAGTAGGCTAGACTAGGCTAAGGTAGGTTAGGCTAGACTAGACTAGGCTAGGCTAGGCTAGGTATGCTAAGCAAGGCTAGGAAAGGCTAGGAAAGGCTAGAGTAAGGTAGGGTAGGCTAGGTTAGGCTAGGTTAGAATAGGAAAAAGTAGCTTATGAAAGATTAGATTAGGCTAGGTTAGGCTAGAGTAGGTTAGGCTATGTTCGAGTAGGCTAGGCTAAGACAATTTAGTCTTGGCTAGAGTAGGCAAGGCTAGGTTAGGCTAGAATAGGTTAGGCTACGATAGACTAGGATAGAGTAGTTTAGGCTAGAGTAAAGTAGAATAGGTTAGACTAGGTTAGGGCAGGTTAGGTTAGGGTAGAGTAGGCTAGAGTAAGCTAGGCTATAGTGGGTTAGATTATGCTTGAGTAGGCTAGCCTAGGCTAGTTTAGTCTAGGATAGAGTAGGTTAGGCTAGGATAGAGTGGGTTAGGCTAGGTTACACTAGGCTAGAGTAGTTTAGGCTAGCTAGAGTAGGTTAGGTTAGTTTACATTAGGCTAGGTTAGTATAGGCTAGACAACATTACCCTGGGATATAACAGGCTAGGTTATAATAGGGTAAAGTGGGCTAGACTAGGCTAGAGTAGGCCAAAGTAGGCTAGGCTAGAGTAGGATAAGCTAGGAGAGAGTAGGCTAGGCTTGGCTAGGCTATAGTAAGGTAGAGTAGGCTATGCTACAGTAGGCTAGAGTAGCTTGGAGTGGGCAAGACAAGGGTAGAGTGGGCTAGAGTAGGCAAGGCTATGTTAGGCTACACTAGAGTAGGCTAGAGTAGGATAGGCTAATGTAGGGTAGTTAGGTTAGGCTAAGATTCTAGCTTAAGGAAGTTTTCCATATATTGTTTGTTCATGGCTAGACCTGCTCTCTCAGGTTAGAGGAATTGTTTGTATATGCACTGAGAATTTACTTGCACCACTGGTTCTTTTTTATTTTGCTGGAAAATCTTCCATGCATATCCTAGAGATATTGGGTAGTTCTAGGAAGGATTGTGAAACCCTTTGGCTTATGCATCGAGCAACATTTGGATTGAGTGACTCTTGAATGCCTCTCATGTTCTACACAGTTTCCCAGCTGAAGGCTAGTTGTCAACTGGATCTACACAATTATGGAGATGAAGGCTCACTATTGGCTTGGACTGTACAATTCCCAAGAGTAAGGTTGGTTTCCCTCAAGGATCATGTGATTCATTAAGTCAAGCCCAAAAATGGGTTGAAACGAAGTCCAGAGATTCAATTGTGGGTTACAAAGTAAAGCAAGTAAGAAAAACACAAGTCAACATGCAAAAGATAAAGCTCAATCAAAGCACAAGTGTCTGGGTCAATACGAGATGAGTTGTTTTTCTTAAGGAGGGAGGAACCAAAATGAAGCATGCAAAATTTTATAGTTTTCTTGTAGCCGCTAAACGATAAACATTATTGAGTACTACCTTTTTTTGGATACTTAATAAAGAGATAATTCAGTTCTTATTTATCCTTTGATTGGTAGGTACAATTATCTTTTCCTAGAACTATTGTTAGTTTATAATAATTAATTATTATTTCAATCACTAGTAAGGTACATTTTAGGCTTAAAAGGAGATATATTTATAGTTCTATATTACATTTGAGTAATATTTTTTTCATAAAGCTACTAGATATCTATCAGTATCATATTTGTTTTGTTTTATTCCTGTTGTTCTTTGAAACTATTTTTTTAGTTTAAATTGGTAGATTTGCTCAAATGAAAATCTCACTTTCATCTAACACTAATAAAAATTAAGCCATTTCTTCATGGAATTTTGTCTCTATTGTGATGACATTTCACCTTTGTAATGACAAAAGTGTGTTTTACTAAATTTGGAATGCAATGGAGTTGCATTATCATAGTTTTCCAAATTTGTCATAATTATGATACATAACATGCATTATTACATCCATGAAAGGATGACTAATACGTCATTGAAATACTAACAGAAAGAGGATTGTTATGGTGTCACATGACCAAGGATCAATGTGGTCAGTCTACTACTGAAAGTACACTTACTTAATTGAAACTTGACATTATAAGCTCAACGTTTTTTGGTATTTATCTACCGACACCCCGAGAACATGATTTTAAATAGCAACAAAAAATTTAGCATCAATATATCAACAACAAGAAAACAAATTGACAAATGTGCTACATTATTCATGCTATTAGCCATAACAATGTCCATCATAAGAGTGATGAGTATTCTTTGGTGACTGTCATAAGGATGATGTTTGTATTTAAAAAAAATATTGCAATATCTAGAAGTGGCATTGATTGAAATCCATGTGGCGGAAAAATTACAATAAAGAGGATGAAAATGGAAGGCATTTATGTCATGCTAATTGTTGAATTAAAAGCTTTAAATGGAGGTTAAACCCTTTGTTTATATAGCCTCACAAACATAAAGTGAACCCTCATACTTGATCATGACTATTGTGAAAACAATTAAGAATAGGATTTGGTCATAATAGAAGTGAGAAATGACTCCTATAGAAGTTGAGACAACTCCACACATTACAACTATTGGGAAATGAGAAACAAGCCGCTAGATATTGAAATAGAATCATCCTCCCTCTAGAGTGAACATGTTAACATGGATGAGAATAAAAATGAGGAAATGCCACAAGAATTAGTTCCCTAAATTCAAGGACCAAGGAAAGGGAAGTGTTTCAAAGATTATTCCAAGATAATAAAATGTTATGTATTATGTTCCATCTATATTTGAATTCCATCGTAAGTCTACATACACTAAACTAGAAAAACTTGTAAAGAAGCTTAATATTAGAAATGCAAATGTTAAAAAGAATCTGAGAGAGGCGAAGAAACAAATTGCTAACCCAAAGAAAATCTTAACACAACCATCTAAGGAAGGAAACCACAAGTTTTATGAAAAAATTGTAGGTTTTAACCATGTAAACAAATTACATGCATATAAATTCTAAAAAATAGAAAATAAAAAATGACGAGAATATAAAAAAAATATACTGAGATTTCTCCAGGATCCCAAAACAGGGATTACCAGATTGATTTTTCATTATATTCCTTTCAATGTTACAATAAATATATATATACTTGCCAAAGAATTCATAAAGCCCAATCCACTAAACCTGGATTAGAACATAACCTTAGTTCCCTTGAATGAATATAAAAAATACCATGGGAAGAAAACCATCATGTCCAAAACAATGCACAAAACCTATGCACAAAACCATAGGTAGGTCTGTCGACCTTATATAGGGTCCAAAAACAATTTCTTGGGCACTGTCCGAGACCCCATGTAGGGGGATATTGCCCCCTTGAAACCTACCGATAGGGGGTGATGCACCCACTTATGACCCTCCTTTTGCCCATGACACAAGACATAAGGGGGGCTTCTAGCCACCTTGTGACCCCCCCACACGTACGACTACTCATGGAAAGAATATAACACACACCCCACATTCTCCCACATTGTTTTCTTTTGCACACATGGGGTAACAAGAGAGATTAGTCCTTTCTCCAACCCTATAATTCCCATTGTTTCTATACACAAAGAACAATTCTTAGTTCTTATAGACTTTGTCAATGCATTTGTAACATTCTTCGAAGTGTCCACGTTTACCACCAATAACTTTTCGTCCTCAATGATATCACTCACAAAGTGACACTAAACATCAATTTGATTTTTATTTGAATGATAGGAATGGTTCTTTGCCAAGGAAATTTCACTTTGGCTGTCACAGTCTATCCTAATAGTTCGATGTACTAACCCCATACTTGAACACAATCTATGTAACCAAAATTCTTCCTTGCTTGCATGAGTGGCTACCATGTATTTTTCATCTGTAGTTGAAAGTTCCACTATAGACTATCTCTTGCTCATCCAATTGACTGCACCTCCAAATAGGTTAAACACATACCCATGTGTATATCTTCTATGATCCAAATCTCTAACCTAGCATACATTGACAAAGCTATGGATGTCTAAAACTCTGTATAATCTCAATTTTCCTTGGTAGCACAAACCATAATAATTAGTGTCACGTAAATACCTAAAAACATGCTTCATTGTTGTCCAATGATCCTTCACTAGTTTTGATATAAACCTGCTCAAAACTCCCACTACATGTGCAATGTCTAGTCTAGTACAAACCTTTGCATACATTAGGATACCGATTGCACTTTCATATGGAACATAGGGCATGTGATCTTCCTCTTCTTATGTCTTTGGACATTGTTCAATGTATAACTTTACACCTACAGGAATAGGAACCCTCACCAGTTTACTATCCTACATATTAAACCTATGTAATATTTTCTTGACATACTTCCACTGGTTTAACCAGAGATTCCTCTTTCCTCGATCTCATTTAAATTTCATGCCCAAAATATAGTTTGTAGCACCAGGATCCCTAATGTCGAATTTGGAGGAAAATTGGATCTTCAAATCATAGGTAATTTCTTTGTTATTTCCAATCAGTAGCGTATCATCCACAAACAAGACCAAATAAATAACATGGTGAAAAATTAATTTAAAATACTCATATTGATCTTATTTGCCTCTCGTGAAGCTAAGTCCCCATATATATGTATCAAATTTATGATACCACATCCGTGGTCATTTTTTAAACCCATACAAAGAATTTTTTAACTTGCATACTAGTTCTATCTTACCCTTCACTACAAAGCTTTTAGGTTACTTCATGTAGATCTCATATTTTAGATCCCCGTGAATAAATGTTGTCTTCACATCCATCTGTTCTACGTGAAAATCAAAATAAGCTACAACAGATAAAAGTAATTTAATAGAAGCCACATTTGCAATAGGAGAAAAAATATCACTAAAATCAATTCTTGACACCTAGGAATAAGCTTTTGATGCCAACCGGGATTTTTATTTCTCCACCTTGCCTTGTGAATTCATATTCCCCTTAAACACCCATTTTATTCCAATGGTTTTCCTTCCAGGCAATAACTCCACTAGATCCCAAGCCTCATTTCTGTCCAAAGATGCCATTTCATCAACCACGGCCTCTTTCTAGAGTTTTCCATCCTCTAAATATACTGCATCCCTAAAAGTTCTAGGATCATCATCAATAATAGATAAAGAAAATTTTGAACAAAAAGTAGATGGATTATACCTTTCTGGTTGTCTTCTTTCTCGAATTGATCTTCTCAAAGCTAGAGTTTGTGGCTCTTCATCTTACAATTCTTGTTTTGTTATAGATTTCGATTCTTCCTCCTATAGCTCAAACTCTATATTGTTAGGTTCCTTTGGTAGGAATTCATGTTTAATAACATATTTCACCTCTCTAAATACCATAGCTCAATTGTATACAACCTTTTTTTTGGGTTCCAAATCTTATAACCTTTTAAACCATCCTTATACTAAATAAAGATGCACCTTTCAGATTTATGATACAACTTGGTTATTTTCACCTTTGCAACATGTACATATTCATTACAACCAAATACCCTTAGATGTGAAAGAGAGGGTTTCTTACTAGCCCAAAACTCATGTGGAGTCTTATCCTCCAACACTGATGAAGGTGATCTATTAACCAGGTAACATGTAGTCTCCATTGCCTCTACCCAAAATTTCTATCCTAACTTGACACCACTAAGCATGCCTTTTTCCTTTTCCATCAACGTCATGTTCATTCTTTTTGCAACTCCATTTTTTTGAGGTGTTGATGGATAATTCTTCTACCATGCTATATAAAACTTCTTACAGAACTCTTCAAATTCCTTCTTGCATAACTCTCCACCATTATCTAACCTCGGCATGTTTATCCTCTTCTCTCTCTAGTTTTCCATTAAAGCCTTAAATTATTTAAACTTGTTAAAGACTTTATATTTCTTTCTAAGGAAATATATCCATGTATTCCTTGAGAAGTCATCTATAAATGATACATAGTACACAGACTTATCTAGTGATGGAACCAAAATAAGTCCAAACACATCATTTTGCACGAGTTCTAATATCCCTTTCACCCTCGTAGAACCAAAGGTGAAAATCCCTTGATTCCTGCTTCCGACATACATAATGTTCATCGAAATTGAAATCTAGAGAGAAATTAGAAATACCTTCTACCATACTATTCCCATGAAGTATTCAAAGTTACTTCTCTCTAATATGTCCATGCCTTTGATGCCATAGCATGGTATTTTCACTAGAGACCACTAGATTTTTTGCTCCACTTTAAGAACCATAGAACTGTTGCATCGATCAATAACAATGCTACCCAAAAGCTTGTACAAGGTTCCAATCCAAACTCCCCACATTAATATCAATGCTTCCTGAAACATCTTGCATGTATCTCTCTCGAACATTGTTTTTACACTTGAATCATCCATATTTCTTACAAAAATCACATTTATAGCAAATATAGCAATATACAAAAAACCCAAAAGCGTTCTAATCCTTCCACCTTGCAACTTTAGCTTGACTTTTCCACATCAGATGATTATAACCTTCTTATAATCCCTAAGAAGACATCACCACCATCATATTTCTCATACTTTCATAACCACTCCCTATGGGGAGTGAAATAAAAGTATGCACCTGAGTCAATTAACCATGCCTCATTATCTACATGTGTACTTGAAGAAGAAGCCAAGTACAAATCACCACATTCATATGAGCTGGTTTTCACCTCTGTAGAAGGATCACCATTAGATCCCTTTCCTTTCTCAGGAACTTTAGATATACAATCCTTTTTGAGGTTCCCTTCCTTTCTACATTTCTAACACACCTCTACAGGTTTTCCTAGAGATTTATATCTCCCTCTAGATTTATATCTCTCACTCGAGGACTTATTTTTGTTTCTATTTTGGGTCCATTCTCATATAGACAAGGCATATTTATTCTGGCCCTCCATATTTTTTTGTCTCATCTCCTCTGATTGAAAGGATGATACTATTTCATCAAAATTTAAGGTATTTGTATTGCTACCTATTGCAACAACTAGACTATCCCATGAATATGCTAGAGAACAAATAAAACTTATACACTTATCTTCATCTTAAATTTTAATATCAATATATAACAGATGAATTTCCATAGTATTAAAGGCATCCATACGCTTTGTCACCATGTCTCCATCCTTCATCCTTAGGTTATATAGTTTTTTTTGTAGGAAGAGTTTGTTCACCAGAGACTTACATTGGTACAAAGTCCCTAAATTTTCCCACAAAGCCTTCACCATATATTTCCCTGATACATTTAACAATATTGAATCTAAGATACACAACCATATTGTGCTCTCTTTTTTCTGATATAACTTCGCCTAGTCTTCATATAACATTGTCATTTGTTTAGTACTTGAATTTACTACGATCCACATATTTTTATCCACTAGCATATCCTCCATCTTGAGTTTCCACAACTCAAAACGCTAGCCATTAACTTTCTATATATCAATATTTCCACTATTTTCCATCTTCTTTCACCGCAAGAATTCATCCCACATATCTCCCATTCAACAAGGTCTTCCATGGGCTTGAGTTAAACCCCTCACTATAAATTGCATCCCCTTGAAGGGAAAACCTGGCTTTGATAGAAAATGTAGGTTTTAACCCTCTACACTACATACAAATTCTAAAAAATAGAAAATAAACAATGATGAGAATATAAAACAAATACACAAAGATTTCCCTTGGATCCTAAAATCGGGACTACTAGTTTGTTTTTTCATTATATTCTTTTTAATGTTACAATAAATATATATACATGTGAAAACATTCCTAAACCCCAATCCATTAATCCTGGATTAAAACACAATCGTAGCTCCCTTCACTGGATCTACAAAATACCATGGGAAGAAAACCATCATCCCCAAAATTATGTGCAAAACCCATGCCCAAAACCATAGGTAGGTCTGCCCATGTAATATAGGTCCAAAACCATTGCCTCAGTTCTCATACAGGGGGGATATAGCCCCCCTGAAGCCCCCCAATAAGGAGATTGCAACACCCTATGACTCCCCCACGTCTGTGACTATTGGTGCAAAGAATATAACATGCAACCAACAAAAATGACAGACAATATTGGCGGTAGAGGAATAAAAAATAAGAAAATATATATGACGAGGATATGATCTCTGGACAGGAGCTTAAGGAAGTGTCATATGAATTAGGCCATCAATGAAATTAGAAGGCAATGGATCTCCCTGTTACTAAAATCAATAGTATTATCGCCTTTTTTCAAAAATTGATCAACATGATCATGGATGATATTGC
>APFE030944760.1:0-16327 GCA_000404065.3 Pinus taeda
TTAGAAGGAGATCATCACTAACAACAATCCTTGAAGTGATTTTCTTATTTCTTTTATTTGCAGCAGTATGGATAGAGACTAATGCCATTAGAATGTGGTCATTTACTTTCAAGTCATTTCAAGTTCTTTGCTTTCAAGTTTCATTTCAAGTTATTTCTTTCAAGCTCTTTCCTTGCAAGTTTAAAGTTTGATTACTTTCTAGACTTATTTCTAACTACTTCTTAATCGTGTTTACATAGTATGGTATGTTGAAGCAGGGAGTTAGGAAGAGTTGAACATTATAACTGGTCTTTAAAGTGGCTTTTCTTACTTGTCACCTTGGAGCTTGATTACTTTTTGGACTTATTTTTAATCGTGCTTAACATAGTACTATATGTTGAAAGCAGAAGGTTAGGAAGAGTTGAACATTATAACTTTATAAAACAACGAAGTAAGAAAGAGGTTAACTAAGCACATATAGTGCACCACACTTCATCAGTTTACGAACCCCAGGTTGACAATTAATACTAGCAATTTAGATAACACTAAATTGACTAAACAATGACCCATTTTAGATAAGAGATTCAAACCAGATACAATGGGCTCAACTTGTCATATGGCCCTCCTTCTAGTGCCAACGTTGACACTGCTGGAAATCCATCAACCAAGGGTTCTCCTCGATGTGAAGTCCCAATTAGACCTCATATTGTTTGGTGTAGGATCAACATTCAAAATATTGACTTAGTTGTCATATATCTCAAAGACATGCCTTGGCTCTAATTATCAACACGAGAGATGGATGTAACAGTGTCTTTGAAAAGCGAGGAGGTGTGCCTAGTTAGTGTTCAATTGCAAACGTGTCAAGGTTCTTCTACTGCAAAGAGGGGAGAAAAGTGAGCCTCTAAGTGAGAGGTAGTAGTACCACCCAAGAAGAGACACACATGAACCAAAAGGATCCATCTAAAATCCAATGGAATAGTCCACAACAGATGCGATGGTCGTTACAACCAATAAATGAAGAAGGATTTGTCTAGTATCTTGCGGAATAGTCCACAAGGATGGGACAAAAATAACAACGAATGCAACACATTATCAATAAGATAAGAACTAAAATAACTGAAATAGTTCAACTATCTTAGCACATGTGAAAGCAAACATGAAATACAAATATCTGCAAAAGAGTCATACAAACATTCATAGTCCATGCATCAAGAACGTGCTGACCTTGAAGGCTTCTATTATTAAGTAAAAATTCCAAGATACATGTTTACAATATATATCAATAGCCCCATTAGTGGGACATTGGAGCCATTCCTTGCTCCTCAAAGAACTAGCTTATCCCTCTAATGCCTTGTGGGAGGAGCCAAGGTGAAAAAAAGTCCTTTGCTCATACAATGAGGGAGTATATATAACCAAGGGGTGATGCTTCCCCTCCTTGTGACTCTTTTACTACCCTCATGACTGTTTGAATTCCTATGAATTTTAAGCTTACATGACTCTCCATATTAGATATGTGTCCTTTGGACTTCCACTTTACAATGAATACAATATACATTGTCCACAATGATGATGTGGCATATGACAACTCATGATAAGACATGAAATGGAATTGCTGATATGAATTGCTTGAATAATGTGGCAATGTCAAGCCACTACTGCTGATGTGAAGGATGTCTGCTTGATAATACTCATGTCTTCCACCTCCTCATGGCTTGGTGATAGGAATCTTCAATTATCTCAAGTATTGAGTTGTGGTTGCGAGTTGGTGTCCCTTTGCTTTGACAAATAAGCTTGCATGATTAGCTACAGGAATTCCTTTTGCATGTCATCCTCCTTCATCCCCTTCTTCATTATCCAACCATCATATTATAAGATAACTATATATGCAATTCACTCACGACAAGATGACATCATCTTGAAAAAACCTCCTAGCCTAAGATGATGCATTCTGATTGATGGGTTGAGTCAGAACCAGGTAATAGGGTGGAAAGGGGGGCTCACTGACTATGCATTGCATAGTTTCAGCATCTAGGGTTGAGGCTTGAGGCCTGAGACTATGCACTACATAATTTAGGATGGGATGAAGGACATATCTACGCATTTTTGGAAGCCAGTGGGACAGGCTGATGGGATGGTCACTACGAGAGAATTCTGTGTAGTTCTGAGAGGCAAGTGAGGTTGGTCCGCTATGGGATTGTGCTATTTAGAGCCTTAGGGAGAGATATTGGGGCTTGTTCTTGTGCAATGCATATTTAAGGCTAGGCTATCTAAGAGTATTACACAATTATGGAGGTGAAGGTTGGGTCTTGGGCTCAGGAATTGCACAGTGCAATAGTCCTAGGAGGAAGGAAATGCACATTTCATGGAATCAAAAGCCAAGGTCAAAACTAGAGGACTAGAACTATGCAATGCATAGTCAAGGTAGGCTAGGTGAGGTAAAGGTGATGGGTCTGGAAGCCTCTTCGGAAATGGTTAAATGTTAGACTAGTGAGATTAATGTGTGAAGTGATAAAGCTTCGATTGTGATCTAACACTTAGAATACTTGACGAATAAACAACATGGATTACCCATGACCTGTAAACAATACATTTTCCTGCGTGTGACCGCTCTATGACCAATTACAACAAGTGCGACACAACATATACTCTTTACAACGACTGTGACGACACTTGTGCAGGAGTGCTGAAAACATTGTGAATGAGTGCGAGAGGTGTTTATATGGTTAGGAAAACTCGTAAACACAAGTATGGACCCTTGAAACCACCAGAATAACCTTTTACACTTGATGCAACAACCCACATGTGAAAATACAACCATTTTCCTTAGTAATAAATGGGACCAAAACACTCCAAAAAGATACATGAAATGAGTCTTAGTGTTTGCAACAACAATGTACAAGACCAAGGAAGGCTCTAAAATTAAGCATAGTCCAAAATTTTGGAGGGTGTTGCAGCTGCTACAACAAGATCCTATTTATCATATAGACATGTATTAGATCCATTCCCAAATTTTTATGCATTGTCGTCACTATTGTCACAAAGTGTACCCTAAGTGTCACACTTGGAGGAGAGTATTGTTTCACCGCTGTATTAAGGGGACCATGTTTTTTCTGAGTGCTGAGTGTTCTATGTTTTGTCATAGATTGTTTTGAGTGTGTGATCATGTACAAGTCTTACCTTGGTTTCATATCTGCTTCATTATCCCATACTTAGTCAAATTATAGAAGATCCTCTGCTTGATCAACTTAACCTCACTCAACCTCCTTGAACTATGCGTTGCAAAATAGTAAGCCTCAAGTTGATAACTTGCCTCTTGGAACTTCACAATGCGTAGTTTTTTCCTCCAAAGATTGTGCATTGCGCAATCACAATGCTTAAGGATTGCCTCTTGACCTCCACAAATGCACAAATTTTCCCTCCATCCAGTCTTCTTCTACGCATTGTAAAGTGGCAAGAAACAAATTGTCTCCATGCCTTCCTGTGTTTCCCAACTGTGCAATCCCTGGCCTCTCTCTTTCATGAACTGCACATTGTGAAGTCTCAGTGGGAAAGCCTGCCTCATTGAGCTCCTCAACTATACAGTCTTCCTACTTAGGCCTATAGAATTGCAGAGTCTTCCTGCATAGGCCACCAGAACTGCGCATTACACAATCACAAGGTTTATTCTTGTACTCCTTCCCTATGGAAATATGCACTGCACAATCCCTGAGCTTTCCTTTTGGTCCAGTACCCAGTTCCAGGTCGACTAGTGGTTTTCATGAAGCAAGTTAGACTAGGATATTTATAGACTAATGTTGTGTTGTCATGAGTGGATTTCACCTGTAGGAACTATATCTTGACATGATATGATGATGCTCGAAGATGAGGAGAAGGAGACTATACTGAAAGACACTTGTGAAGATGAAACCATATAGAGGTCATCAAACAAGAAGATGAAGGGACACAAGTTTACGATAGAAGACCAAAGATCAAGATCACATGAATACTCCATACCATTCATTCCCTTGGAGGGTGAATATGAAAAACAAAGTAGACATTTCATGAAGATGAAGTACTAAAGAAACCTCTTATGAAGATTGTAGGAAAATCAACAAGAGAAACAATTGAGCATTTGCACTTCATCATGGAGTTCATGTCATCATTGTCTAGTTGTGATTTGTACCAGTGCCATCATAATGTCATGTGTATCCATGTTTCTTGCCACATCATTTGTGGATGTAATGATGTAATTATCCAAAGGAAAGGACAAAATGTAATGTGTGGAAGTCCAAGAGTCATATGTGGAATATGAAAAGTCACATAGTCATATATGGACAAAATAGTCTTTAGGAAAAGTAAAAATCTAATATAGAAGTCCAAAGGTCACATTAGAAGTCTAAGAGTCATGAGGGAAGCTCAAGAGCCATAGGGATATGAACAGTCATTCCTCTTGTTATAAATACACCCTAATAACTCAAGAAAATGGATGTTGGAGGCTTAGCCTTTGGAGAGCTAGCCTTGGCTTCTCTAGCTGAACATAGGAGAGGATCATTCTTTAGAGAAGCAAGAAGTGACTTAATGTTCCACTATTGGAGATAGTGGCTCACCATTGTAATTGTGTACTTGGATCTTTAACCTAATAATAAAAAGATTGATGAGCTAACACATTTTCATGCATGTATCATAAATGTAGTAAGACTAATATGTTTGCGGTATGTGTTTTTCTTCATATGTATTAAGGAAATTGAACTATTTCGGGGGCTTTGGTACTTGTCTTGTTTAATGTGTGTTGTATTTGATTTAACGATCGTTGTCTCTATGTGAACTACTTCACTAGATAACTAATAAGTCTTTTCATTTTCTCATGTGTCTCTCTTAGGTTAGTACTATTACTTTCTTCCAAAGACTCACTCCTCTCTCTCCCCTCGTGAAAGTCTCCTTTTACACATTGCAATTGGTGTGTCACAGTGTCAAATTTCTTACTGATTTCAATTGTTATGTGCATACTCTCTTATGTTATCCATTCCACCTGAGGTAAACCTTTAAGCTATGGTGGTTGGGCCGATACTCCAGATGGGTCTCTTACTCCAAACAGTTTGAGGTCCAATTGGGACTTCAAATCGAGGAGACCCCCTTGGTTGACAAATTTCTAGCATTGTAAATTATTAGAAGGAGGGCTAGATGATAAGTTGTGTCTGTTGAGTCTATTTTGAATATCTTATCTTAAATTTCTCATCCCTAAATCATATTCCCAGGCTGTTTCGCTAATAAATATGACAGTAAACTTTCAATCCTTGATGAGTCTCTTTATAACTTGTCTCAAATAAAATTTGATGGTGAGGGTGGAATATTCATAGCCAAGCACATCTATAATTTTCTCTATTTTTGTGAATTTTATAAAAATGATTTTTAAGATGTTACTATTATACTTTTGTTCCTCACCCTTGAATGTCGATCTAATCGATAGTGTTATACCTTACCATCCGCTTCGATTCATTCTTTTGAACACTTCATCAAGGAACTTCATTTAGCCTTCGATAAGTATGATTTCCGGGATTTCATTAAAAGGATTAATCAACTAAGAATGAACCCTAGTGATTCAATTGAGGATTTTTCTAATCGATTCCTTCACCTATGTTATGAATTTCCCGAAGAAGATACAGATTGGGATTTCTTTAAGCAAAAAATTGAGCATTTGGTTCATATTTCTTTACATGTTGAGCATGAACCCCATGATGTTTCTTTCCCCAACCTTTGTAAATCATGAGACACCTCTAATTTTAGAGGACGAACCTACTATTCCTTTTGTTGCTTGTGCTCCTCCTTTTTCAGTCCCATTGTGGGTGCCTCCTTGCGATGATGTCAAAGTTTGGAAATCTAAAAATATAATGGTTGATCCATCTCTTCAACCTTCATCAGTTTCTCATGATGTAGATATGACGGGGGAAACTTTGGAATGTTTAATCAAGCCTAAGGTAAAGACTAATATCTTCAGTCCACAAGAAGATATTAACACTCATAAATTCAGTCCTAAATCTGATTTGGATACTTGTCATCCTCTATCATATCTTTCTCATGACCCCTTGTCCCTTGATATGCCTAATGCATCTCTTCTAAATACAAGCAATGAATAGGTGCAAGGTAGTGACATTTTTTAGGTAGAGGAGTAGGAAGGTGGAGATTCTTTCAACTTTTATTCTCTTATTCAAAGTCCTCCGTGTGAAGGTGATGTTTCATCATTCTTGGATGATATTGAATCTAGTAATATTGGTAGTCAATCAAATGAAATAAATTTTCCTAACAAATCTAAAGTCTTAGGAAACCATCATTCTGATGAGGATGACTCCGTTGATATATATGATGATGGAAGTCCAAATGCACTAACTAATCTTTCGTTCTCTCAAGAAAATTTTATTTTCAAAGATTTATATCTTAAATCTGATTTGGTTAAAGAAGATTCTCTTATGAACACTTCTCCCTCTTTAGCTCACTATTCCTTGTATCCTATTTCTTATAATGAAAATATTCCATGCTCTTTAGATTCATAGTCTGATGAGTTGAATCTTGAAATGACACAAGAGATTGATATTATCCATGATAAATATGAAAGTAATAAAATCATAGAGCATCTGTTCCATCCCTTATCATCTCCTATTTTGCATGATGACAACTCTTCAAATTAGTTTGATCATGGTATTTCTCTGATTCATACATCTCTATATTTGCGATTAGAAGAATATTATGACTTGAGTAATCTATTTGTTGAAGTTGTAAAATTTGATCAAACCAATGAGGTAGATGGATTCCCTCTAGATAATGGTTATCTAGTTAATTTAACTGATAGTAGCTGTCCACATGAAATTTGCGATTTGACTTAGTTCTCAAAATGTTGTTACTTGTCATTCGATAATTTATCAGGAAGTCAAGGCACTTCAACTCTCGTTGATGGTTATGTCAAGTTCTCGCAATGTTGATAAGATCCATGAACCATGTTAGATCTGGATTTCCTCACAAAAAACTTTACTTCGTATTATTTCATTGGATGCAAACTCGTCCTTGATGGATTTTGGGATTTCTCATCATAATTTTTCTCTCTCTCAAAATCAGGTTTCTGATCAGATAGAGGATATCTCTATAGTGAATTCATCTTCATGTAGACCTCTTGTATCTAACTTGGGATTGGAATGTATGCCTTTCATGGATGCACATAATTGTGAAGTAGATCAATTTAAAGATTATCTTTGGCTAAAGAATTTAAATATGTTTAATGCTATGGTGAGAAATAATCTCCTAATATTTATTGTGAATGTTACTCAACAAAACATTTTTGTCCTAGCCCAATCAATCCTTTTGAGCAACATTCAAGCCTTGAATAATTTAGTGGATCCAAACCCCCATGCTAATATGGATTCTAGATATAATTTTACATATTCTTCTAACCTTTTGTCAACAGGTTGTTTCAATTGGTTTCCTATATTTATAAGGCCAACAATTGTTTCTAATTCCGCAAGATTTTTTATTGCTAGTCTGATATGGAATTGGACACAAGGGAAACCAATGGAGAATCAAGAATATCATATTCTAATTCATCAATCTAGTCATAACACTGGTCCTAACAACTGTCACTTGATGGATCATTTTATCAATAGTACACCTGATTATAATTCTTCTACATCAGTTGATCCTGCCAATTCTCCTTATAATTTGAGTGCACTAATTGAAAGTTCATTCTCTCAAGAATTTCAGGGGTTTCAAAAGGATTTTTTTGGATTTCATGATCAAAGCTATGATTGGCTGGAAGCATCTTACTTAGCAAGCCATTTTGCTACTAATAAGCTTCGATCTTTCTTGATGTTTTCTAAGGAGGTCAACATAGATGCAGATACATTCATAAGAAGTTCTTGAGGTTTGTAAGACTATTGTTCTCATCAGAAAGGTAAAGCTTCTGGTTGGTTAAGGTTAGTAGTTATGGCACATATTTATGAAACTTTGTTCAAGTTCTTATCTTATCTTTTGCACATTATTATATATTGGTTTTAATTGTTGGTATCTTTGTGTTTGTAGGTTGGAAGTAGTTACAGTGGTTACATTGGAAATATCATTACTCTTGACCTTGACCTTCTAGTTGGTTAAGTTAGGAGTAGGTCTAGCTATATTCTAGTGTCCCTTTTCGCACTCATCCCTTGTTTGCTCTCCATCTAGTCTCTGATTTTATTTTGTTTATGTTTGCATGTTGCTTTATGTTCAACCTCCATTTTCTTGCATTTTTGGTTTTGTTTCTTTGTTTTTTTGTCTTTCGTGTTTTTCTTAATAAGATGCATGAAAGATGCTCCTATTTTGCTCAAAAGAAAATGTGGCGAAACTTGAAAAGGGAAAATGTGATGATGAATAATGCTTGGATTATCAGTCGTCCTCTTCTGTATCTTGGGTTTACATATCTTTAAAGTTGATGGTGTCTAAATGGAAAATACAATTCGTTCAAGAAGGAAAACCTTTGGTCAAACTACGAATCCCATATATTTATTAGGATCTTCCATTTTTACTCAGCCTTGTATTAAAGTGTTTTGACCTGTCGACTCAATCGAGTAGACAAGGGAAATGAGAAAAATTTTAAACAAGCATATTAACTTTAGTTATCTTTCAAATCCCTAAACAAGGAACCAACCTCTTCTTCTCTAAATAAGTCGGGATCCCTCTTCCATCATCAAAATAAATAAGTGTCTTCACACATTCTATTAGTAATTAAATAAAGAGGTGAAGAAGAGAAAGGATTCCTACGCAGAGAGGTGAAGCAAGCAACTTCGCCGAGGTATTGTTCAGTCTCACTTGCAACGAAGAAATGCTTGTGGTTCCTTGAGGTGACTCTACTAGGGTATTGTTCATGATCATGGTAGTGGAGAAACACAAGGAAATGTGCTTAAAATCTTGATATACTTATTATCCTTATCCCTTATTAAAACAATTGAGGTGTGACTAGTCTTATGTTGAGGTGTTCAACCCTGAGAAAGGAATAAAAGGGACTATATATTTAATTGAGATAAGTGGAAAAGTCATGGAAATTCACATGGAAAATCAATACTTACTGAAAGCTTGAGACCTTTCACTTAAATGAAACCTGAGTAGAGAATATGGAGTTCTACCAGTGTGTCACCAAGTGTTGTCACTGTGACAAACACCCTCCAAAATTTCTCTAACACTTGAATTTTGGAGCCTACTAAGGATCTTGCAATCTGTCGTTCTATGGTAACTTCATGGTCATCTAATGTTTTGTAAAATATTGAGTCTTCTTATAAGTTTTAAAGTCTCTTGCTTAGGCATGCTCAGTTTGGGAGAATTTACATGTGCACTTTTTCCAATGCAAGCCTACATAGGCACTGCACAACTCTTGAAGGCAAGGCTTTCATAATCACTAGTGATATTGACTGCACAATTCATAAGCACAATGTACTACACAACACATATTGACAATTAGTGCACACTCTCCATTTACAAGCTCCCTCACTCTGATTGCAGTTGCACTTTCATTTCGGTGAAGTTTTCTCAACTATCACTCTGGCACACCTTTGTTCTCTCAAGTGTTACTTTCACTTTCACAACTATCATTTTTGCTTGAATTCACTTTTATAAGTGTTGTATTAATGTTAGTTTCACTTTGGAATGTGTCACTTCCACTTTATTTAATCCTTTGCAAGTGTCATTTGCACTTTTCTCTTACTTTCATAAGTGTTCTATTTGGCATGGGAAGAGTCGCACATCGCAAAAGGTAGAGTTATGGTTCATTTCAAGTTGAAAATTTGGTGTCAATGGGTCCTATTTATCATACTTGCATGTATTAGACCCATTCTCAAAGTTTCATGCACTGTTGTCACTATCGTCACAAAGTGTAACCTAAGTGTCACACTTGGAGGAGAGTATTGTTTCACTGTCAGATTATGGGGATCATATTGTTTCTAAGTGTTGAGTGTTCTATATTGTGTTGTCTATTATTTTGAGTGTGTGATCATGTTCAAGTCTTAACTTGGCTTCATATCTTCTTCATTGATCCCACCCTTAGTCAAATTTTGGAAGATCCTCTGCCTAATCAACTTGACCTCACTCAACCTCCTTGAACTACACATTACGCAGTAGCAAGCCTCAAGATGATCCCTTTCCTCCTGGAACTACGGAATGCATAGTTTTTTCCTCCACAAATTGTGCATTGTGCAGTCACAGTGCTTAAGGATTACCACTTGACCTCCACAAATGCATGATTTTTACCTCCATTTAGTCTCCTTCTACACTTTGTGCACTGGCAAGCAACAAGATATCTCCTTGCCTTCTTGAGTGACACAACTACGCAAACCCCTAGCCTATCTCTCTCCTAAACTGCACAATGCACAATATCAATGGGAAAGCTTGCCTCATTGAGCTCGTCAACTATGCAATCTTCCTTCCTAGGCCTAAAAAACTATGAATTATCAGGACCACATGAAGACTCCATACCATTCAGCCCCTTGGAGGGTGAAGATGAATAACAAAGAAGATGTTTCATGAAGATGAAATACTGAACACACCTGTCATGAATATTGAAGACAAAGTAGTAAGTGAAAAAACTTGGCATTGCCACTTCATTATGGGTCCATGTCATCATTGTCAAGTTGTGATTTGTACTAGTGCCATCACAATGTCATGCGTGCCATGTGTCTTGTCACATCATTTGTGGATGTAATGATGTAATTATCAAAAGGAAAGGACAAAATGTAATGTGTGGAAGTCCAAGAGTCATATGTCGAATATGAAAAGTTATATAGTCATATATGGGGAAAAGAGTCTTTAAGAAAAGTCCAAAAGTCATATAGAAGTCCAAAGGTCACATTAGAAGTCTAAGAGTCATGAGGGAAGCTCAAAATTCATGGGGAGATGAATGGTAATTCCTCTTTTTATAAATACACCCTCATAACTCAAGAAAATGGCTTAGCCCTTGGAGAGCTAGCCTTGGCTTCTCTAGATTAGCATAGGAGAGAAGATCATTCTTTGGAGAAGAAAGAAGTGACTTAATGTTACACTATTAGAGCTAGTGGCTCGCCATTGTAACTATGTACTTGGATCTTTCACCCCCATCTGCTAGCACCCCCATCCCCAATACTTTGTAAAACCAAACCAAATTTGATTTATGAATGACTTGACACACCCATTTCTCATAGAATTCAAAAAACAATCACAAAACATATTTAATTTTCAACTCTTTGATTTTTGCGGACGCGAAAATAATTTAATTACTGAAAAATAGAATTTTAGTTGTAATGTAATAGATACAACTACAAAAATAAATCTGTAAACTAGAAATAACAAATATTTTCTCGATTAAATACTTATTACTATTATGCAATATTAGATAAACTTTCATTTTAACGAATCTCAACAACTACTACTCTGCGATAAAACGTATGTGTGGAACAAAGACGGGAAACATTGACACCTTGTGCATATTAGAATACATGATAAATTGAGTGTTTTCTGCTAATAAGAGAACAAACGTCAGAACAATTAGAAATAAATAAAAATCCAACAACTTTGAATAAACTACACAAGTCAAGGAACGAAAGACAACACTACATACATATACTTTCAACATAATACAAATGCATAAACTATTACTTGCATCAAAACTGCTACACACAACATGATGAATAATTAACAATTGAATAAACCAAAGCTAATCACAATCCATTAATTTAATTTTAGCTTTATACATGTCATAAGAAACAAAAAATTACCATACAAAAGAATTTCGAACTAATTTTAGTCATGATAATCAGCTAAGAATCTTCCAAATGCGAACAGAAAACCGACAAAGATGAAGAGGTCTAAAATCTTGTAGTATTGTAGAGCTTCAATATTTCTGCATTACTGATATACTTCACACCTCTTGCAACACCCTCCTCCCACATCTACCTAAGTAACCGACCAACCGGGGTAAACATGCGACGAGAAGTTACTATGATATGATTCGAATCCCTATGTTTCAATTAAGGAAGTGGAACCGGTGGAACACATCACACAAAACTTCCACATCAACAATAGAACTCCCAGGGGCCATCCCAACCACTTAGGTAACTAGCCTTTAAGACCAACTGAAATTTGAGTGCATCAAACCACTAGATTCTCCCTTGATATGGACCAAGGTGCATCTAGGAGGCTCTATAAGCTTACATAACAAGGGCAAGGGAGCTTCTAGGGACTTTTTCCCCAATGTTGTGCCCACGACTTTGGGATTTGTGCCACTTTTTTAGGTCCAGAGCCTAGGTTACTGAACAAAATTCAATGACACCTTCAAAAATGATTTTACACAATAGAACAATGATACATTTACAAAAACATTGACACGAACTAGACTGTACCCCTACTATCCATGACATGCATTTCGTCAAACATATTACAAATATCAAATCTAGAGGTCTTAACATCAGAGCTAAGCATAGCGGTCACATACTTATATGAGATTCATTATGAGGCATTGTTTCCTTATCACATTAGCTGCATTATCATCTATTAGGCCATAGATACATTGTTCATTCATTTACAAGTAAAAGCATGATGAGAGCCATACATAGCCAGTGTCATAATACATGTTCATAACAAACATAATATCAATAGAAATACCAAGGAAATCCACATATAAATCAGTATAATACTCATGAATTAAAAAGGAGAATTAACCTCATATTAATGATGCAAAGGACAACCAGGTTTGGGACTCTCATGAACCACCTGACCATAGGCATGGTTGAGCCAAATCTCTCTTTAGCCAGTTACCCCCGTGCCATATTACAAGCATGAATGTGGGATCTCATGGAACAACCCATGAAAACCAAACCAGGGCTCCCAAAGGCCAAACCACCTCAACCCATCAAACAATGATTAAACCTCATGGCCAGACATCTCAAACCATCACTAGATTGGTCTCTACCCAAGCCTTCCAGGGCTCCAGATGTTTGTTCCAACCAAGGGTTCAAGAACTAGTAACTCAACCCACAACTACTGCCAGGCTGTAGAGCATTTGTCCAACCAAGGCTCCAGGACTAGTAACTCAACCCAAGATGTTACAGGGCTCCAGAGCGCTTGCCCAACCAAGGCTCCAAGAACTAGTAACTCAACCCACAACTAAAGGAACATAAGAACCAACTAGAAAGCAAAAGGAAAAGTAGCCACAACACCATGGCTATCTAGGAAATGACAAGGCTAGGCAAATCCACTATCAATCCAGACAATCCTCCATGCTAATGACAAATCATGACCAATAAACCACATGCATATGGCATGCATGCCAAAACTAGTGAGGAAAACATACATGCAACTCGGTCCCTGCAAGCAAAACCCGTTGTAGCTGCTGATCCCAATGTCTTCTTGCACTTTCCTGCTCTTCCTTTTCCTTCTTGTTCCAAGCATCCAAGTATGCCACACTCTCCAAGAGTTCTCCAAGAAAACTCTAAGTGTCCAATAGTATGAGAGAGAGAGAATATAATGAGAGCTCTAAAAATGAACTGACAAAAAGCTTCACATTGACCAAACCTGATAAAAATCTTTCCAACTGATCCTCATAATCCTTTTATCAATGAGGCCTCTATTTTCTTCATTTTCCATTATTTTCCTTCATTTTCCTCCTCACATGCAACCAATGACCTTTCACATTCCTTTTCTCCTAATTTCCTTTATTTTCATAAATAAAATGCCAATAAATGCCATTTTGCCTTTCCAATGCCTTTGCCATTTCCTTTTCCAATTTCCTTAGCCATAATAAACTGAAGTGACACCCCACTAGGATGTTTTTCCCCACCATTCATCTTGGAATACATGTCCCATGAATGTGGTCTTATATTTTTATATTTACATGGATTTTTAACCAGGGATGTTATAGAACCCTCTCCCTTGGGGGAAAACTGTCCTCAGTGTTCAATGACACCTATAACCAACAAGACCACTGAAAACAAAACATACTGCTCATGGAGCTTTATAACATAGCTCGTTGCAGTATTTACAATGACCATTTGCTAAAACATGACAAACATACCGTTTTCTGCAGCTTTATAACACAAATCATTACAATATTTACAATAATAACTACAAATACACACATACACATTTTCTTCACCCAACCAATAATCATAATGTCTATGGAGATTTATTAAATCCAGCTCGATATAATATTTACAATAAGACACACATATACACATGCACATTTTCTCAACCAGCAAATAAAAGAATATGATGCTTACATCCTCAACAAGGGAATCCATAGGCTCACATCTCCACCCTTAAAGTAATACCAGGATTCAACTCTTTCCTAGGAAGTCCAAAATCGATTGCAAGGTCAAATCTACATCCAATGTCCAACGCTATAATCCTGCGCCACTTGTCCTCTCAGTGAACATTTAACGACTTATTGTTCCAGGACACACTCCCAATGTGCATTTGATTCCATCTACCAATACTAATGACCAAAAAAAATATATCCCCAGCCTTCCCTTCTCTGCTACACAGTCCCTCAGACAATCCAGTTACCCCCTTCCGTGCAGTTACACACCTTCCAAGTTCCGCTAGCACCCCCAATCCCGATAGTCCATCCCTCAACAAGGTTTCCTTGCATTGGAAGGTCCAAAAACTAAGGCATATCCCCGCCTTAAAACCATCATGCCGGTCATAGCATGCTCATAGAAATCAATGGACACTATTGGCTACCGCTGTCCCACAATTGCCCTGCTCCTAAATGCTTTACCAACATACTGTTGTCTTTTCCAATACCTTTTGCTGTTGCTGCTACTGCTTGCTGTCAGTTTTAACTACCCAACATAACATTTCATGATTTCCTATACCAAGCACATAATTTCCATTAGATTCAAAATAAATTGAAATAACTTCAAATCATACCTCGTTGGTGGCATGTCAACAAGGTAAACTTGCAATTCTGTTCGCTTCCTATTACAACAAGTAAAACTAACATCTTTGACCAACATATCATGTATAAACATATCACACTAGGTTAGATCAAAAGAAAACCATCATAAATCAAAATCATAAACCACATGTAACCATCATAAACCAGAATCATAGATCACATGTAATCATCATAGACCAGAATCATAAATCACAAGCATAGTAAAATTAAAATGAAATACTGATACTTATCCTTTAATCAATCCTTAGCTTCTACCTTTGTCCTTATTCCGTACACACATCGGATCTATTGTCACACCCGACAAACACTCAATGCCTTCTCCTTAACCATGTGCACATACACACAATGCACATCATACACATACAACCACACACGACATAAAACACCATGCAATACATGCACATACACTTGACATACCACACATACACCTACACTGAGTGTACAACACAACACAATATATACTCCTACATAAGTGTACACCACAACACAATACATATATGTACGCATAGTACAACACAACAAATACATATGTCACGATACCATAACTACACAATGCACATACATAGTACTGCATGCCCGTAACTTAATATGTATGGCGTGCACACAATACCAGATGTACACTAGTGCCATATGCACAACATGTACATGACACCACCTTCACAATGCGTACACAATGCCACATGTACACTGCACAACTTGTACAATGTGTACACAATACCACATGCACGACATGTACATGACACCACATGTACACAACATCACATGCACGACATGTACACAACACCCCCTGCACACATCACCACATGTATAACATGTACACAACACCACATGTACAATCATGCAAACAACAACATATGTACATAGCACCACTTGGAAAACATGCACACAACACTATATGTACATAGCACTGCATATACAACATGTACATAACATCATATGTACATAACACTGCATATCCAACATGTGCACAACACCATATGTACATAATGCCGCATATCCATCATGCGCACAATACGATATGTACATAACACCACATATCCAACATGTACATAACACCACATATACCGAGCACTGCATATGCAATATGCACACAACACCATAGGTACAATCATTGAATATAAAATATGCACAAGCCTCTACTAAACAGCCTTGCTTCCAATGTATCTCCACCATCCATGCTTATCCTAACATGCCACAGATCACACCGTTTTCATTCTGCTGATGTATCTCTCAACATTAGCTTGTCCATAACATAAACCTAGACATAGTATAATAACTTAATATCAATTCATATCCACATGATACTGACCTCAAAGATCTATCAAGCTACTCTTCCCACTTGTTTCCTCATGAACTAGGAATCGCTTCATGCCATTCACCTGCATAAGCAATCATTCCTCCACAAGAACAATTCCCAATGACCCTGCCAGACAA
>APFE030944761.1:0-10842 GCA_000404065.3 Pinus taeda
TGGATCCAACGGCCAGGAATCATATCGCGCAACCTAACACGACGGAACGATAGTGTGCGATCGAGGGCGGTTTCCAAATCTACCACCCTGCCACGTGTTGTAATCCCTATGGGATCGCTACCGAAACTGCAAAAGCACAAACCGCTCAAGCATCGTGCGATCTCCGAAAAGCCAACTGGGGCGTGGTTTTCAAGCCCGAAAGCTGAAATGGGGAAAATTCCAGCTACCGGAAAAAACTAACCTCACGTTCTGCCTATTCCTACTACGAAATCTGAACCCGATAATGTGCATGTTTGGGAAATGACCAACCAAATTGCCATCCGAAAAAATGGGGACCCCGTTCAACTGACTACGGGATAAAATGAGACATAACTTAGCTTGACCTCCTCCCAAGTACATACTGATAGGTTGCAGTGGTTCTTGCCAGAAAAATCAATTCATGCTTGTCATCCTGGCCCGATATCGAACAACTTCTCTGTCTTTTGTAGCTTGTTCCTCACAGAGAGCCTTTAAACGGTTTTGAGGTATCTCCTTCCACTTTTTCGCCATCCCGCAATCTGCATTGTTCACACCTTGGTTGGCGAGTGAGTCTGCTAGCTTATTGGCAGTTCGTCGAACATGGTTGAAACTAACCGTTCGAAGCCACTGGAGGTGAACTTGGATTCTTTGGTAAACCTGGATTAGTTTCCAATGATTTGAGACTTTCTCTGGCCGAGTACCATAGTTGATTCTTTTCACAGAGTTAATGGTAATCTCTGAGTCTGCTTCTATAATGACATTTGAGCCATGGTTCTGAGTGAGAAACTCTAGACATTGTTCCAGAGCCATTAATTCTGCCATATTATTTGTGGCTCTTCCTAAATGGCAGTGGAAGATAATGATAATACTGCCCTCTTCATCTCTTAAAACTCCTCCAAAACCAGCTGTTCCCAGGTTGCCTTTTGAAGCCCCATCAATGTTGTATTTTAGATAACCTTTCGGTGGAGGTTGTGAGAAAACCTTTTCTGTAACCATAGCTATGTCCTTCCTGATTAGTCCTTGGGGAGTAATCCCTTGCATTACCAGTTGCCTGAGAGTTCTCAGCTCAGCCTCAGAGGGGGGATTCTTGGGGAGATTGCACACTGTGGTGCTAATAGCCTCCGGGAGCTGTTTTAGGATCAGATCAAGCAGACGATGATGGATAGACTTTTCATTCTTGAAAATTCTTTTATTCCTTTCTTTCCAAACATTCCAGATAGTGAAGTTTGGCATGAAGGCCGAGGCCAAATGAAGGAACTCATTCTCCGAATAGTTTCTTCTCCACTTGTTTAGGGTATTTGTGATACTACTTCGGTCCTTATCTGTCTGTTGGAAAATGGTAGAGAAAGAATCCCACAGCGAGGTGGTGTAAGCGCAGTTGTTGAGAATGTGCTCCATTGTCTCCTCGTGCTCTTCAGAGAGCTGGAATCTAGTAGGCCCCATAACACCCCTTTTCCTAATGTTGTCCCAAGCTAAAATTTTCTTATGATGAACCAACCACATGAAAAGCTTGATCTTCATCCAACCTTGGTGCTTCTAGAGGCGCTGCGAGGTCTTTTCTGGAACACTGGAATCAAGCCCAAGGAGAATACCTTTAGCTTCCTTAAGATTAAAGGTGCCTTTATTGTTATTGCCCCATCTCAATTGATCCTGCCCCTCTGTTACCAAAATCATCCTTTGTTTTAGCAAGCTCCAAAGAGCCTCTCCTTTTACTTTTATGGGGCTATCATCTCCACAGTCAATTTTTCTCCAGCTTCTCCACTTTCCGGAGATCTCAGCAAGATCCCAGAAATCCTTTACTTTGTTTAACCCTTGGGAATCTGTTTCCTGCTTGAGGCTTAAAAATCCTCTGTTAACAGCGTTGGTTCTTGTTGCCATTTGTCCTCCCAAAAGAGTGCAAGCTCTCCTGCTCTGATTTCCCAGAAACTGTTTTTTTGAACTAGGCTTCTGTTTTCCCGGGCTCTATTCCAGATGTGAGAGCCTTTTAAATTTCCAGACATTCTTATGAGATCATTAGTGTGCCAAGCGCTGGCATATTTCTCTTTCGAGATCCTTGCCCACTCGGTTTTTGGCTCTTGAACCCATCGCCACGAAAGCTTGGCTCCTAGAGCTTTACTAAGAATCTCCTGATCATCCAAGCCTAGGCCCCCGTGGCTCTTGGGTTTATAGATTTTATCCCAAGAAACCAGGGCCCATTTCTTCTTTGTTTCCTCCTTACCCTAGAGGAAATCCCTTTGGATATTCCTGAATTGCTCTAAAACACCTTTGGGAGCTAGGAGGGCCGATAACATGAAAATCGGGATAGATTGCAAAACCGACTTTGTCAGAACCAACCTGCCTGCCAGGTTCAAGACTTTCAAGATCCATTCTTTTACTCTGTCCTGCAACTTATTAAGCACTGGTTCCCAGATACTCTTGTGCATTGGTGTGGCTCTGAGAGGAACTCCCAAATACTTTGTGGGTAGGGAATCCCTTTGGAAGCCAAGAATTCTTGAAATATTTCTCTGAATAGCAATGCTAGTGTTTAAGAAGGAGATTTTTGACTTAGAGAGATTGACTTCCATACCTGTAGCCGTGGAAAATTCCTTCAGGATTTTATTGTAGGCTAAAGCTTCTTTGACTATGGGAATTCCTTGCTGCATGGTATCATCTACAAATTGTTGGCGAGTCGGAGCTTGACCATTCTTAGATAATTGAATACCTTTGATTTTGCCCATTGCCTTGGCATGCTTAATGGACCTTCCAAGTCCCTCCATCATGAGAATGAAAAGAAAGGGAGAGAGCGGGTCTCCCTGCCTGACGCCTCTAGAAGGAATGAAGATATCCGAGGGAGAACCATTCACAAAAATTGAAAAGCTAGAAGTAGTCACCAGAGCCATGACCCATCTGACCCAGTTGTGGTCGAACCCAAAAGCAGTGAGAACCTTCTTGATGTAAATCCAATTCACCTTGTCATACGCTTTGGCAATATCCAATTGCATGATCATCCCCATCTGCCTTTTATAGGTAAGCGTGTGAACCACCTCATGGGCTTTAATAATGTTATTTAAAATTTGTCTACCCTCCACATAACCTGATTGTTCCTCTGCCACTAAAGAAGGAAGGAGAGGTTTTAGTCTACCAGCGACTCCCTTAGATATTATCTTGTATACCACGTTACATAAATCTATGGGTCTGTACTTATCTTCAATTTGAGCCGAATCCTGTTTGGGGATCAGGGAGATGAAGGAGGTGTTGAGGGCTTTCAGGATAGTTTTTCTACCCCTCGAATCCTCCACCACATTCAGAATACCCTGTTTGACAATATGCCAACAAGCTTTAAAAAAATGCACATTGAAACCATCCGGGCCTGGTGCTTTGCAATTCTGCATGTCTTTGAGAACCTCGCTGACCTCCTCTTCAGTGACAAGTCCATTAAGGTTTAAATTTTCCTCTCTAGGCACCAACTTAGTGATATGCCTTGTAATTTCCCTCATGGATTGTTCCCTGTCTGGATTATTTTCCCGAGTGATGTTTCGGAAATGCTGAGAAAGTACAGCTTCAATATTCTTATGAGTGTTCTCAAGCTCCCCATTCTCATCTTTGGTCGTAGAGATTCTTTTGTATGCTCTATTAGCCGTAGTGGATCTGTGGAAAAACCTTGTATTCCGCTCTCCTTCCTTGAGCCATTGAACTCTAGACTTTTGCCTCCAAAATATTTCCTCTTGTTTGCATAAATTTTCACATTCTTGATGGTGTTTATCACCCTGATCACTTTTGACTTTGTCAAAGCCATCTTTGATCAATGCCTCGTTGAGTTCCTAAATTTCGATTTCCAAAGATTTTTTGTTCACAAAAATGTTACCAAAATCCTTCTTGTTCCATTCTTTGAGGCTGAACTTGATATGCTTTAGTCTTTTATGAAGGAGGTACATTTTTGATCCCTGGAATTGCAAGTCTTCAGACCACCATTTTTCAATGTTACTGGTGAAGTCCGGGTGGGAGAGCCAAATATTCTCGAACCTGAAGGGCCTATTCCTGGGAGAAACCATACCCTTCATTTCCAATTGAATCGGCCAGTGATCGGAACCTCCAAAGGGAAGAACTCTTGCTGATATTTCTTTATCAATAAGCATAAGCTCCTCTGATATCATAAACGTGTCTAATTTAGAGGCTACCTGTGCCGCACCTTCTCTTTTATTGTTCCAGGTGAAAAGGTTGTTGCTCAATTCTGAATCGACCATTTTCATATCATCTGTGAATGATTGGAACGCTAAGGAGCCTTTGTTTAGCGCTCTGGTACCTCCTCTTTTTTCCCGAAAGATATTTTATCATATTAAAATTACCTCCCATGATGCAAGGAATTCGAGCCTGTCTCATCCTGAGATCAATTAGGGATTCTAGCAATTTGAGTTTGTCATCTATTCTTTGAGGATCATAAACATTTGTGACCAGGAAGGTTTCTGAAACCCCCACTGTTTGAATGACCACTGATAAGTAATTTCTAGATGCCTCTCCATCTATTATGCTGAATTTTTGGGGATTCCAAAGAGTGATAATGCCCCTCGCTTTGTTTTCAGCTTTAACCTCTAGAAACTCAAATCTATTGAGCCATTTGCCATGAATTAGTTTGAATTTATGAATGGAAAATTTCGTTTCCTGGATGAAGATCATATCCGGCATTTCTTGTTTCATTCTATAACTAAGCATTCTTTGCCTTCTTTTACTACCTAGACCTCTGATATTCCACGATGTGAACTTCATAATTAAAGTTTTGTAAAGGAGTAACTCGTTAGGTCTTTCATCTTGATGAGTCTATCATTAACTTTCCACACTCCATCAAGAGGTCCTTCTGGTTTTTCATGCCCCTCTTCTTTCCTGCATTTCTAGTAGCTAATCCTGGAGTTGATTTCATTGTTTTCACACCTCTGTACTCCTGCTTGTCAATGGTTTTTCCTTTATCTAACCCCCTTTCCTCAGTTTTCCATAAAAACCAACTGCTGTATTCTGTTGCAGTGTTCTTGGGGTTGTGAATCTATCCCTCCCGTGGTTCCCTGCATCAAGAACCCTTCCAGATCTAGGTGTTCCTTATCTGGAATTTCCTTAAGTTCATGGTCCTCTAGATCTGTTTCACTCTAGGTCATACCCTGATCCATCTCTAGCTCTCTTTCACTCGTCATAGTTTCTTTCTTATTACCAATCTCGTGTTGGGTTGCAGTTTTCTTCCTTTTCCTTTTCATAGAGACGTTCATATCCATTAAATATCAAATTTCAATATGTTTAAATTAAATTAAATAATGCGTTTTTGCATAAAGTAATATTGTAATATATCATATGATTATGAAAGGTGATATTATATTGTTGTGTATAATATATTGCTATAATTTCGATCAAATTAAAACAAAATTTACAATTTTATAGATATTACATTTAAATATATGATGAAAGGTTACAAGTTAAAAATTTCAATTAATCTTAAATTACACCATTACATTATTATGAAAAATGTATATAAAAATCATGTGTGTGCACGTTTTATATATAAATGTAAAGAATTCAAAAACACATGAATAACTAAAACATCAATTTTTATATTTCAAAGAATTTTATTGTTGATGGACGAAAGAAATGAGTATGTGATGGGTGATCCACGCAATTAAGAGAGATGGCTTGGTGGCCATCCTTTTCCACACACCTTTGCATCATGACAAATGGATTTGATTATGTGAGATTTCATGAGACCTCCAACACTATTGTCATTGGTTTTTGGGAGAGTTCTCGTTTGTTTCATGGCAAATATTTGGGATGCGCTAGTGGAAGGGAGGGTTTGAATTTAATTTATTTTTTAAAATGAGAAACAACACTATGTTTAAAATTTTGCACTCCAAGAGTGGTAATTTGGTAAACAAATTAACCCTTCACCAACAATTTTTTGCTTAAAACATTTTTCTTATATTCTTATTGTTTCATTATAATTAATAATTATAACATAGTTTCTATTTTAAAATCTATATTTATGTCATTTTTTCTAGTAACGAAGTTAATAATCAAATTAAAATTAATTGTAAATATTAGAAGTACTTGATTATAAGTTTTGTTCAAAAACATTATAAACACTCTCTCATAGAAAAGACAATGCAATAGGCCCTACTTTGTCAATCTTGTTATCGTTTTAAACTTAAAACAAATCATAAGAATGACTAATTCATTTTAAATTAAAGACCATTTTGACATAGAGTAGAGGAGAAGTAAAGAAAATACACAACCTAAAGTGATTTTTTGTGGGTTGGCTTAGGTAAAGAATGATAATGGTTGTTTTTAGACGAAAATATGCCACCTTATATACAAGTATGCAACCATTCACCATGAAGTCCACCATTAGAAACCATTACTTTAGAAACATCGTGTTTAATAAGATCATTACTTAATGGTGTTAGGATCTATAGGTATTACAAAAATCATGACATTATGGGCCTTTGGAGTTATTAGGGCTAATGGTTGCATACTCGTTTATAAGGTAAGAGCAGTTTAAGTTCAACTCTTCTAGCAATAAAGAACAACACATATGTTTGAGGAGCTTTACAACATATAATTTTGAACTCAATTAAGTTTTCTTAGTCATTCTACACTTGAATGAGAATTGCGAAAAGAGAATCATGCAAATTAGTATGGTCATTTTAATTTCCTTATTTACATGATTATAGTCCTACACATATAATCAATTAGTTCAATTAAAATATGTGGAAAATTGAGTTTTCTTTTCCATGGGAAAGGTTTGAGTTCTCCTTCAGTGAGTCGCTTCGGCATAGGATATATGGATTGAGATTTTTAATTAATTTTTAAATGTTCACATAATTAATTTATGTTGCGAGGACCTACAACAAAATTCTCTATGCAGATTTACATGCTTCTCGGATTCTCCTCTCAATGATTTAGGCATCTCAACCCAAGCATTGTTTTCTCCAATTACTTTTTCGAAACCAAAATGATATAAATTATACACACACAAACACACACACACACACACAATTGAGAAGCGAGAGAATAATATATCTCTTTTATAATGTCTAATCTAATCATATAGGGTGTAAGATGAATCAATTCTAATCTAATATACACATTGCATATACTATCTCCTCTCTTCTGTGTCTCACATATGAGCATGTGATCTTCTTTTAATAGAAGCACAATTCCATTTGGAAACCAAGGATTATAGAGTAAAAAAAGTATTACTTGTTAAGGGATCATATTTTAGAAGTTTCATTTAGGGTTTTGCTTGCAAAGGATGTGGACACCGTCTCTCATATAAAAAAATTGGTGCTTGCATCATAGAAATATACACTTCTATTGCTAGCCTCTACAACTAGCTCAATAATCCTACCCCTTTCTATATATATATATATATGAAAACGAACACAAGAAGTATTTTGATATTTCAAACGGTTGTGTAAGTGGCACCATTCAAATAAATAAAAGGTTTCAATCCATCAAACCTTGTTGTAACTCCGTCAATTTCTGAAGCTAAAAGAAATATTCAATCATCAACTTTCAGAATGCCCCACAGAACAATACATGTCATATGAATACATGAGACATGAAGTCTCACAATCTCACATCGAAAAATACCTATTTAAACCCGAGTTTGACATGAATCTACGTAAGTTTCTAAGCTAAAGTTGTGTACGTAGAATTCACAATGTGTCAATATGCATATCAAACATAGATTTTGATGCATTTAAGAGACGTGAATGACCAATTCCACCATGACCTTGTGCCTCCTCCACTCCTTTTCACAGATTAGATTTCATAGGTGACTATACTGTGGAATTACAATATACACATATTATACAAAAAAGAGGAGAGCCCTTATCGAGAGCCTAATAGTCCATACTAACATGTAGCGATCCCTCTCCATATCATTCTGAGTCACAGTCACGAGAGAGGTGCGCATATAGGCAACATTAATGTTTGCCTAATCTTTGCAATCTTAATCCATGCTCCGTGAATAAATGGATGTGCAATACCCTTTGACAATATCATCGAACTCGCTTTGCAAGCAGTAAATTACATGATCAATGGAGCCATGACTTACATTGCATCAAGAGTTCCTAACATTGATTTTTCCATTCTTCGTAAGCCCAAAGTGTTACTTAAAATAGTTTTTACAGCTGACACCGTGAAAGGCACCAACCAAGTGGAACACAAATTTGTATGGACTACTAATAACGTTTTAGGAAAATAATAAACCATCAAAAATGTGTTTTGTGAACTTTATAACACATGAGGAAAAACACAGGCAAAATGTTTGAACGTCAAATACGGGCAAAATGCCTTGTGACTCACATTTTGCCCGTTAAATTCCAACCCTCGTCGAGGGAAGTTGCTCAAACATAAGTCAAAGAAACTCATCTCTATCTTTATTGATATCTATTTTATATAATATAAAATCACACAAACAAAATGAAATAACTATTGTTGAATTAGATCAAGAAAATAAAAATTAAAAAAAATCACCATTATAATATATGAAAAAATGAATTCAATTAGGGAAGGGGACATATTGGCTATAATAATATTCATATATATTTCGAAATGGAAAGAGCTCTCGAATCCCTTGTGGTGCCTAGGGTTTCACCCAAAACCCTAGCCGACCAATCTTTGCTCTATTTGCATGGATTTTCTGCACATAGTACAATGGTGAATAATGTGTGATTTGGCAAATAAATATTTTCCTTTTGCAGTTATGGCTTGCAATCAAGCTATCTCTTCTTCATTTTCGTACAATTCTATGTTGAAGTCTCGTTGTGGTCCTCTAGTGGTGCAAGATAATTTTTCCGTGTACATTCTTCTAGATGAGGAAGCTTTAACCTGTGAAAAGTATTTTTCAAGGAATGGTTTGGTTTGCATGTTTTATGGGTTATGGGCATGGCTTGTGGATATGCTTAAATGTATCTCTAAGACATGGAAGCCCCTTTCAAGGGAAGAGCTGAATATTTACCCTATGGCACCAACTTTCTTCACATGATTGGAGAGAAGAAGGCTACATGTGAAGTGGGGAAAATTTCTACCACCCTAGTTTTGATAACACTATTGAACCCTCCCTTGGATTTTTGGAGCAATGCATTGCTTTCCTCCATTGGGAACGTGGTGGGAAAATTCCATCGTAGTTGTCCTTGTTAATAACATAAGGAACATCACATTAGAACATAGTAACAAGGATTAGATGGAAAACCTTGGGTAGGTTAAAACTTCAAGCAATTTCCAACAAGCACTAGTGGGTAAGCCCAACTACTCCTAAACATTGTGCTACACACTCCACTAAATCCAATAAAATCAAGACCATTAGAAATGTGAGCACCCAAAGGATCTTTAAATGCACTAACTCCAAACTTGAAGAGAGGGAGCCCCAAAATTCAACAATAATCACCAACTCTAAGAGAGGCCACAATGTCAAGTTACAAGTCTCATTGACAGAGTCAAAGTTACCCATCTCTAGCGCCAAACTACTAATACATAGACTAGTCCAAAGCACAAACAAAACCAAACCATTTTCAGAAGGTGAAAAATGGAAAAAGAAATTCCTAGTGGCTACATGAAATTTGTTGTGCATGTTGAAAGTCCCCACAAATAATACCACCTATTAGGAGGGAACTATGTAACACATCATAAAATTTGATAGAGACAAGAGTGAAGACTTGCCATACTCTCCAACTTAATAAGAAATGCTCACAAGTTTGGTGAATAGGGTGGGTTGGCCACCCAACCAACCCTCTTGAATTGAATTGAAATATGAAGCAATGGGGTGGTGAGAAAGCCTCCCAACCTTATGGGTACTCTTGACATCCACCTCCATGAGGGGATAAAACAATGGTCATTAATATTTATAAACAAATAATTTTAATTAAAAGAATAAAATTATATATTTATTATATCTCAACATTTCATGAAAAGTGGGAAATTATTGGGGAAAGCATCATTGAATATGCAATTTAAAATTATAGAATTAAATGTCTCACAGTTAAATAAGTTTTAAATTTTTTTACAAGTCACTCCCCTACATATCAAATTTCAATGTATTTAAATTATTTTAAACTACACAAATTGTGCACACATGTATTCAACTTAATTCAAAACACACATAAAATGGCATACAAAACTCACACCACAATTAATTAAAAATTTAAACATTTCAATAAAAATTCACACTTTTTTTTATTATAAAAAAATACAGTGAAATATACAATATAAACTTATACTATCATATAAACAAAATACAATTTTTTTAAATGTTCATGCCTCTCAAACATAAAATCTCCAAGTACTTACATTAATTTAAACTATTGTAAAACCCAAAGTGTTAATTTATTATATCTAAACATTTCATGAAAAACATGAAACTATGGGGTAAACTTAAATGAATATGAAATTTAAAACTATATAATTAAATGTGATGCAATCAAATGCACTTTATTTTTTTACAAGTCACTCCCCAAAACATCAAATTTCAATGTATTTTTATTATTTTAAAATACACAAATCCTACACCTGTATTCAAATTAGTTCAAAATACATATAACATAGCATACAAAAATGAGAGTACAATAAATTCAAAATTTAATCATTTAAGTAAAAAATCACATATTTTTTTTTGTTTATAAACAAATATAGTTTAATATACAATATAATATCATACAAATACAATATTTTTTTTTTAAATGTTCATGTCTCTCAAGCATCAAATTTCTGAGTACTTACATTATTTTAAACTATTGTAAAACACACACTGCTAATTTATTATATCTAAACTTTTATTATATCTAATTTTTTTAGGTCACTCCCCCAATA
>APFE030944769.1:0-13279 GCA_000404065.3 Pinus taeda
CTTGCAATGACTCAAGATAATTGGAGTAAGTAGGATAAATTGCCTTGAGAAAAGTGATCAGAGGAATATCCAATTCAACCTTAGTGGCTTTGATATCATGCATTATAGATTTTACTTCAGATGCAAAAGCAAGAGGATCATTATTTTGTAATTCAAGAGTGAAGAGTTTAATCATGAGTTGAACAACTTCAAGTGCAGAGTGCGAGTCATAGAGTTCCTTCAGTTTTTGTAAGTCTTCGAAAGCATTTGAAAATGGAGAAATATGGCGACTCACCTCTTCACTTACAGATGCTACAATTAATGCATAGGCTTTGGTATTCTTATTTTCCCAAATGGAAAACTCCTTGTTTGAGGTAGGTTGTTCTGTCTCTTTGTCTTTGTCTCCAACACACACTCCTTTCCACAACTCATTGAAAATGAGGGTGTGTTTTATCTTTTGGGACCACTCAAGATAGTTCTCCTCGCCAATGAGAACTACTCCCACAATAGATATGATTGAATGCATTGTAAAGTCTGAGTGTTTTAAAAATACTTCTGCTGGCAAAAAAAATGTGCTTTTGTGGAGAAAAAAAGCTGTTGCTAAAAAAACTAACTCTGATAGAGGTATTAGGGCGAATATGAAAGTGGGTTTGAGCCCAACGACGATATTTACAAAAAATATATTAAAAACAGTGAATATACCACCCATGCTGCGAACATAGTAGTATGGGCCAATTTATCAACGCAGAGATAAGATGACAGTTATTTGGCATTAGACACAGAAGAAATCATGAATAGCCTATCCAAGTGCAAGCTTAGAACAAAGGAGAAAATGAGAATTGAACATGTAATAGAAAAAGAAGATTGTATTACTAGAATGAAGATGAGACGCTGCAAGGAACAGAGTATCCTCAGTCTCCAAAAGTTGAACCCCTCATACTTCTAACTTTCAGCCATTTAGAGGCTTTTTTACAATGCTCCTGAGCTCTCAAAGGCTGAAGTTAGCCAATTCGCCAACGGCCCGGGGTTGGTAATTCAGCCTAGGAAAAATTATATAACCTTCATTTTCTTAGTGCAGAAGGGCCAAGGATGTGACACAAAAATTGAGGCATGAATTTTTTTAGTTTTATTATTTTTTAGGTGGAACCATGAACCTAGGAAAAAACACACGTGAAACATGATTGAGCCAAATTCTGAGGAGGGTGAAATTTTTCCAATGTCCAAATTGAAAAAAAATTACGTCGATCTTACACCTCTCAGCGAAACGAATCTAGTGGCATAGTTAGAATTTTGATCTAAACAAAAGATCTTCAGATGACCCAGAGGAGGGAACCTTTGAGGAATATAGGGGAATCTAAAATATTCCTGTAGCCCTAGATTTCCATTTTCTTAGAATTCAGAAATTTGACAATCGATTTTACCCTATTCAACGCCACAAATATGATGGTGCATTCAGATTTTCCATTTGATCATTCTATTTTTCGGCCACTTTTCAAAGTGGAGTGTAGGTGTCAGTATTCCATGTGCAAGCATTCATTTCCATGAGATCCGACATTGTGAGATTAATGGAATGGCTACCTTTAGCAATTTGACATCCTTTTCTTCATATGGCCCCAAAATGTGAGGTATATGTAGTGTGTTCATGTACTTCTTTTTGCTATGAGATGCATTTTGCTGCATAGATCCCTCTTTGATGCTTGATGTGGGATCTTGTTTTCTTACTTGTTTCATGGTTCGTGCTTGATGTGATGCGGAATCATCTGTGGGATGTACTTGTTGTCATGATTCACCATGTTTTGTTTGAGATCCCTTTGTCGTCATGTTAACGGGATACTCATGTGTCGCCACGTATGTTTGCATTGAGATCCCTTTGATGCCATTTGGTGGGATGCTCATTGTCATCATGCATGAGTTTGTGCCATACTAATAGGAGTCTTTTTTGAATGAGAGTTCCTACAATGGAACATCTCTTGGAGCCACTCCTGCGTGAAGGCATTTTCCTTGTATGATAGCGATGTCACCACCTATGTACATCATCACTATTGACAACACTTAATGCAGCGGCTTACACCATCTTGACACTGGGGCCCGAAGATGTAGTCCCTCTTGGATGAACTCCATTATCAATGTCTTATGTCTTATGATGTTGATTCTTGTCATGTTCCTTCTTCTTTAAAACATGAATTTATGTTCCTTTATGCTATTTTAAATGCAATTCTAATCACATCATGAAAGCAAAAGATCTCATTAAATCTGGGAGTTGAGTGAACTTGGATCATTAGCATTACAGGTTTCCTTCGACATGTCCGAGTTTCAGCACCACTGTTAGCATTTTATGATTCACTTCAAACAATATAATTTCAAGGCTTCTTCCTCTTTGCTTCAAACCAAACAAACTACAAACTTATTCTCCCTTTACAAGTGCAAACTAGAAGGTTAAGGCTATCAAGAGTTTGGAGATTATTCCAGACCTTCCATTAGCTAGCTGAAGTTGGAATAGAAGAAGTTTATATATCTTGAGAGATGGGGCATGGATCCTCCTATGATGGGAAGGATCTCATCCCTTTTGGTTTGTTCCATTTTAATAGGGGAAAGGAGCCCAAACAATCTCCCTTGGCTCTATCTTGACTAACCATTTACCAAACTTTCATTCACAAAGCTTCTAGACCTAGAAGCTTTGAATCCATTTTTAAAAACTTTCCAAAAGTGGGTCGGCATGGGTAATGGATGGATACTAGTGCTCATCAGTGTTAGGCTCATTGTTAAGCCATGTAAATTGGCACAGGGAAGAAACTGAGGGATAGCGTCGGCCTTTAAAACTGAGTTTGAAGGAATGTTCTCTATAAATGATGTAAGAGGGAAATGTTCTACATATGAAGAGTGATGTAAGAACATTTTCTTCATGAAAGGAAAACACATGAGGTTCACTATAGATGTCCTCCAGGATAGAGGAACGGTGAGTACAGGTACAGTGAAAAAATGTTGTGTAACAATGAGTACTCGTGAAGAGCAAAGATAGTGCTTCAACTCAACAAATGCCTTCTTTTTGGACTCAGACCAGGAAAAAATTTTCTTTGCCCCACCCTTAGTAATCTAACTCAAAGGCCAAGTGATATGGGAGAATCCCAACATGAACCTTCGATAGAAATTTGCAAATGCCCAAAAAGCTACGAAGCTCCATTGGAGTGGTCGACACTGGCCAATCCTGAATGACTTGGATCTTGGTCCAGTCCACATGCACGCCATGCTCATCTAAGGTGTAACCCAAGTATTGGACCTCGCTCATGCCAAAGCTGCATTTCTCCAAGTTGGCACACAATTTGTGTTGTCGAAGGATTTGAAGGACTTTTCGAATGTGTTGTGAGTGTTCTTCCCAACTCTTGTTGAAGATGAGGATGTCGTCCAAATAAACCACCACGAACAAGTTGGTGAAGGGTCACAAGATGTCATCCATTAGCCTCATAAAATTAGCACGGCCATTTCTCAACCCAAAGGGCATAACCAACCATTCAAAACGGACTTCCTTGGATTTAAAAGTGGTCTTTCATACATTTGTGGGCTCTATTGGAACCTTGTGATAACCAAACTTCAGATCAATCTTAGTGAAATAATTGGCCCCATTGAGTTCATATAGTAGGTCATCAATCTATAGAATTGGATACATGTTCCTGAGAATGATTTTGTTTAGTGCTTGATAATCAACGTAGAGCCTCCAGGTTCTATCCTTCTTTTGTACAAATACAATTGGGCTCCCACAAGATGAGGAACTTGGTCAGATGTGCCCTTATTGTAAAAACTCCTCGATTTGCCACTTGATCTCTTCATTTTATAGAATGGAGTGATGATATATTGGCTCATTGGGTAGAGTTTCTCTGGGAGTCAAATCGATTGAATGCTTGACTTGACAATGCAAGGGTGCCCCAGGGGCCATTGATGTGTCTACAACCTTCCCCTTATTTTGAGGGTGAATCAGAAAGAAAACAAATATCCGAGTCTGGGAGATGAATTTACTGCATTCCTTAGGAGAGATCAAAAAGATGGCGGTAAGTGGGGATAACTCTGGTATGTTGTATAACTTAGTACCCAAAGAAATAATAACAAAGCGAGGCTTAGACTCATATATAGCATATCGCTTCCATAAGTATGGTTTTCCTAATAATACATCACAAACTTCAAGAGGAGAAACATCATATAGTACCTCGTCCATGAAGGGCTTGACGATGTAGGGAAGGCGAAACTACTGACTAACACAGAGATCTCATCCTTGGTGAAGCCACCCAGTGGTGTACGACTGCAGATGTTATGTAGTCGGTAGGCCCAGTCACTTCACGAACTCTGCTGAAATGAGGTTCTTTTGGCTCGCACTGTCAACAATGAACAGTAGTGGAGAACCCTTCACCCACATCTGTGAGTGGAATAGGCATTCCCCCTCTTTTGGATCTTGGTGGCATCGATAATGGCACTGGAATTCATGTCAATGATCTACTTCCCCTTTTCATTCCCCTTTTCATGTTCTAACTCAGAGTCAGAACATGCGTCAGACTCAGAAACCTTCATCATGGCCACTAGTGACTGCTTGGCCCAACACTCACTTGTGTTGTGTGTAGGGCTCTTATGGAATGTGCACCACTTTCCCAAGTCCTTCTTTGTCTTCATGGTTTTGTTCTTTGCTTGCAAATCCTGCGAGTTAGCTTAGGTTGTCCCACCTTGACTTTTCCCTTTGATTTTCAGTATGGGGTGCCTTTCTTTTGCTTTGAATTCGCAGATCCAAAGTCTTGCTTTTTCTATTTAAGCTTCTGCTAAATCTTGACATCGTATTGGTACATCGTGTTGAGCAACAAGATGTCCAAGAAATCCATCTCATCTTGGATGTATCTTTGTAGGCAACCATGGTACTTGAGTACCAATTTTTTCTCGAAATCCTTGATACCCAACTTTGTGCGAAGAGTATGAGAAACATTGGTAAACTCTCGCATGTTTTGTTCCTTCCTTGTTGCAGTGTGGTCCACTTTATGTATTTATCCTCATAGCTCCTAACAAGGTAGTACTGCTCCTTAATGGTGTCCCAGAATGAATCCCAAGTGGGTGTGGCTGAAAACAATGAGGTTGTACTTTCATCCTTCTCCTCATAGTAGGTTTCCCACCAATCCTTGATGTCAAGGGGGGCTTTGAGAAGGACAAAAGTAATATTTTCGTAGTTAGAAAAATCATGAACAGAAAAAAAAATCTTTCTAACAGATTTAACCATTTATCTATGACATCTTCATCTATATGAGCCTCAAATATGGGAATTTCAAACTTAACTTTTACCTTAAAGGGTGTGGCGCTTACAGAGTAACTGCTGGAAGTAGATGTGTTACCCTTGGGTAATTGCTGAAGGATCTGGGCAAAGTTTTTCATCATCGCATTACTTTCGAGGGCTTCTTCGAGCAAAATTTTGAAAGGATCTCTTGCCCCCTCGTCTTTATTTTCTTCCCCCATGGGAGGTTGTCGAGATTTGTGAGGCTGGTCATGCAAAGGTTTGACCATTTCAAACCCTAACTCCTTCTATCCCAACCTCGTTGGGGACATGCAAAGAAAAACATAAAAAGAGAAAACTTCTCTGATACCAATGATCTAAATTTAAACAGGAACACAATAAATTACAGATACAACCATATATACAAAGATGCAGTAGAACTAACACTTCATTTCATTACTATCAAATACTAAAATATGCTTATAAACAGAATGGAAAAAAAAACTAGCTAGGGTGATGGTAGTTTATCTCTAATGAGAGATGTGATGGCTACATGCCTCTGAACTATGTTACAATGAGGCTCAAAGGCCTATTTATTATTTAAAAACATGAGAAAACCCTAACCCTAGGAGATATAATGCCAAGAGTTTGTGGGCCTCATGGGGGATAGTTCAACAACCAACTTCCTAAGGTCATAACTTGGGCATATTATCTTTGTTTGGCACGTATGATACCTTGTTGGAAAGGTCTCTCTAAGTACTACAATATTTTCCACATGCCCCTACCTTCAGGTATGGGTCTATAGAAAACCTCAAAAAAACATCGTTTAGGGGGCTAAAAGTGCACCACAAGTTCATGATCCAAAAAACTATTAAAAATAGTAAATGATGAAATAAACAATGAAACAAATGAAATTGAATGGGGGCCTAGGTTGGATAGGTGGGTGGCCACCAATATCCACCTAGATTAGGGAAACAAATATTGGACCTAAACCCATAAATTAATAAGATTATACTAGCGGTTAAGGAGGTGTGAACTCAAAAAGAATCATTGAGTTATTCTCCTAGCGGAGAGGAGTTGGAGCTCGAAGGGAAATACTGAGAAACGTAGATCATGGTTTGGAGGAAGATGGCAAGTTTTAATACATTTTCAGGAATCTTTAGATGAGTATATAAATATATGGAACCATATATGTTAAATATATTTCTTCTATAGTTTAGAGCTATGAATGAAATAAGTAGGATTTCATTATGATGATTTTGTTTGCTAGGTGTGTTGAAGAAAGTGTATGGATAAACTCTAAAATTATTGTGAATAAAATGTATTGTATATATGTGTATTTGGTTTTTTTTTATTGTAGGAAAGTTGTGGGTTAAATGAATGAGGATTTAATTTAATGGTTTTTACACGTAATACTAAGTATTCCTCTATTGTGGAGAATAAGGTAAGACACCCTACCTAGGAACCAATGTCATTTGTATAGATGGATATGAAAAGAAAACTAGAGAAAATTAACTGAAGTAGAAGAATTACCCAAGTAGTAAGGAGAATAGAAATATGCAAAAGAATTATGTTACACAATAACATTCCACTTGTATTTTTTTTTTCTCAGTAAAACTAGCTAGGCTTTTATATTATATTTACAGTGAAATTTTTACAAGCAATATAGCAGGATTTCCATGGCCACCAGTGGCACCTTGAGTGACTTAGATTTGACTCAGAAAGCTCCCACGCAGGGGTAGCATCAACAACATTTCCAAAATTTCTCCAAAAAGACTGACTGAGGCAGGAAATCTTTCCAAATTTCCCATAAACAGACCTAGACATAGAGAATTAAACATAAGCATGCCTGCCCACGCAGGGGCGATCGTCATAACCATACTGAGGACTGAAACCAACAAGACAAACTAATACAAAACACAACCAAGACAAACTGGACAAAATAAGAAACTGTAGGTGAGCAGACATAATGCTAACCCGAACCCCTTGACCCACAGCAAACAGAGTCCTGGTCCCGAGCTGAGTGTAAATGGCAGGTGCTGGAGCGCGCGTGAGAAGGTCAGTCAACATCAGAATTTTTCTCCTCCACAATGGTGCACCATCCCTGACCCTCGGGGATTCCTTCCCACATGGCGGCCCATTTGTCCTATGCTGAGTCTTGGGATTTCTTTGCCTCGGGGATAGTGGGAACGTCCATAATCTCCTTCCCTGAGGTACCCTCCCCACTGGCTGGAAGCAGCACAGGGCCCGCTTTTCCTGAGCCCTCTGGGGCAGGATCCTCCATTCCTGGAGGCGTTTCTCCTTCATTCCCTTCCGGAGCTTGAGTAAAAAGCACTGAAACATGGGCATTAATTCCTGGAAAGTCCATGGATTTGCCCAGGGAGAAGACCACCGAGCCAAATGCAGGGAGGGCTGGCTCCCCTTCGCTTGCTTTGCCAATTTCCAGGTATTGCCCAGCTTGGAGTGGCTTGACCCCTGCCCTCCTATAGCAATAGCAGCAGCAGCAATGGTGGTGCTCCCTCTCGGCCGGTGGGCGCGAGGAAGAGCCACGTCCAGAACCCCTCCTGCAAGGTTGCCGTTGTCGTAGCCTCGCCATGGGGAGTTCTCCTCCTCCCTTGATAGCTTTGAGCGGTAGGTGAGGCCAACCCGAAGGTACAATTCGCCACCAGAGCCTTCCAAGCACCACCACCTCCTTCGAATTCTCTGCATAAACCACTGAATTCGCCCCCAAAACTCCTGAATTCGCCCCCAACAACTCTGAATTTGCCCCCAGAGCCTTCGAATTCGTTACCTGAATCTTTGAATTTGCCTCCAGTATCTCCGAAATTGCCACCAGGACCTCTGAGTTCGCCACCCGAACCTCTGTTTTTGCCACCCTGGCTTCTGAAGTGCTCTCAAATTTCCTGTTTCTACTCGAACAGAAACCTGAGTTGGCACGTCGAGAAGCCCAGAAGGCAGCTTGAGGTGGTGGGATCGCCGCCCTCCTGCAGGCCTGCCTCTGCGCCGAATGCCTCTGCAATCGCAGTTCCTTACCCTAACGAAAACAATACACTGATAATTGCCCCTCCATGCCTTGGTATCCCTCAACATTCCTTTGATCGAAGCGCTCCTTAACTACCGCCATCCCTTCAATCTGCTCAGCATTGAATGCTTAGGGCATAAACCTTGCAGGACTAGGCCTTTGATGGCTGAGTCCATCCAGTATTTAATTGATTCACGGGGCATCACATGGGAGCCATGTGGCCCATCCTTACGTGACATGCCATCACCCGCATCCGGGGAACATTCCACTTGTATTAAGACAAGAGTGATTGGTAAATTGGATATAAAGTGTTGTATATGTAGGATAGTAAATAATATTTTTTTAAACAAGTAGAATTTGTTGCTAAGTTAGCAAGTTACAGGCCAAAGAAAATGAAGAGGAGACCTCTCAGCTTGCCATACATTATGTACTCCATGGAAAGTTATTAGTATGACATTAAAGAAAAACCTTTGTATTTTCTAAACCTAAGAAAGAAAAAGAAATAACCATATTGTACATGGAATCTTGTGCTTATAACAACACATATTCTAAAATGCATATTTTAAATTTACAAGAATACCTTGTGTGCATGCATGGAAAACATCGGAAACAAAGGCAGTAAAAAAATCCATGACTAAGATTTCATTTTGCTTCCAATAGCCCTTAAAAAGAATAACTTCATAGATTGTTTTTTTGAAGAAGGAAAATTCACATTTTCTACCATACAAGCTTTGTCCATAACATTTAATGTACATCATAAGTACATAAGTTTAACAAAGAGAAGTAATGCAAAAATTATATATATATAAAGTGTTGACATAAAGATAAGGGTTAAGATGTGGTTTAAAAAAAATAATAATAACCCGTATATAAGCTATACTAACATAGCCATAGTCATAGAACAACAATCTAACATAGCCATAGCCCTAAAATTGTAGAAGGAGACTTTAAAAAACAAGGGAATATATGAGCAAAGTTCAATATTATTTCCAACCAAATTTTGGTGACTAGAAAAATTTATAAAGAAGACACAATACCATGTTACTTTTTGCACTTGAAACAAAAAGAATGTTGGAAATCAATAAGGCTTTTACTTATGCAAGTTAAATTCAAGGGCCATTTTGTTGACGAGGCAATTAAGGTAAGTAATATATTAAAAAATTATTATAGTGAAATTCATAATATTTTTCAAAATGAATTTGGAGGGATGTTACAATTCGAATCTTGAATCTTATGGTTTACACAATACTTGAAAAAGTGATGATTGCCAATTGAGCTCTACTTCTTTGATATACTTCATCACACAAGAGTCGAGCTAACCTACAGTTATACTAACTTAAAAGTTCTTAGCCTCAAGGCTTCATTGGTAGTGATTTGAAAATTGTTCAGTAAAACAATATTCATTTATCTAAAACAATCAAGATAATCTTAATTGTTTTTTTATAATTTTTTAAAAATAATTTTCAATATGTCATTAGCTGAAATTTGAAGTTAATTTAGTAAGTTAACATCTTTCAAGAATAAAATATTTATTTTATTTATTTATTTTTTTATTTAAATTAAAATTCATTTTATTTTATAATCTTATTACGTGAACATTTTAACTTAGTCATTAAACAAAAGCAAAGTAAAAGTAAAAATAAAAATAATTAAATTAAATAAAAGTTTCCATAATTCTCTTTACCATTTGAAACCATCCCACCCATAGCAATGATGACCACGATTTTAAACTTAAATCCTTTCCTCTTCTCCGTGAATAATAGGATTAAATGAAAGAAGGTAAGAGGTATTTGTTTATTTTTGAAAAAATAAGTAGAATGCTCTTAAAAAGTTCAATATTATTATTCCCATCATTCTATAGAATATACCATGCCAAATAATACATATGGATTATTAGATTTTTCCTCACCTAAATTAAATTTTCAAAAAACATTAATTAATTTACACGTTAAAACCTCTTAATTTCACAATTTAACACTCAACCGATAAATTCTCTTATAAAATTATAAGATGTAATCCATCTTTTGAAGATGCAAATGAAAAATTTTCAATCGATATTACTTTAGAGTAAGGCACACAACAAGTTACAAGTAACCAGATTCAATTTTATTTTCAAAAAATTTCCTTGCGGGTTCAATCTCTATTTAGGAGAATATTTTTCTTTTACATTACCGTAGAATAAGGAAAGAACAAGTAGAGCTGGACTTGCGTTGATAGCTTAAAGCCAAAAAAAAGACCACCCTTATCGATTGAGACCAGTGTTTGCCCTATCTAAGAAAGGACCCTTACAGATTGGTACCAATGTTTGTCAGAATGTAACACAAAAATATCAGAGCCATCTTAAGCCTGTTACAAGCAGGCATAAATGAGAATACACGTGCTATATTAGTAATTGTAAATGTCGGGTGAGTCGCGATATGCAGCACTGGAATTAGGGGACATATTGTGCATTTTGAGCTCTCAACTTTCTCTGTTCGTATTCCTCTCTGAACTCTTTATTCGCATTCCATAATCTCATGAACTTTTCAACCTGCAAGTGGGAGTGGATTTTCAACTTACTTTTCCTTACACCTATAACGAGGATAAAAACAGAAAATAAGAAGAGAATAATGCCTCCAGCCTCGATCTGTCTTCCAGAGCAGAAGCATGAGGGTTGGCGAGGTACTCAAATATTGCATCGTCCGTCTCGGCCCGTATTTACAAAGAAAGTTTATTCTGAAAGAAAGGAGGACGGTATCAGCATATTATAAATCACCTTAAATATAACTGGACTCCAAATATTCAGAAGAAGAGAAGATTTTAGTAATATATATATACTTAGGGTTTCAGAAGAAGATAATAATTTAGTAGAATTTATATTTAGGGTTTGCAGAAAACTTACGTTTTGATATCGCAGCTTCCGTAGTTGTTGTAGAGATGGATATACCTCGTCCATCCAATTACTATAGTACTTGAGGTCATTTTCCAGAGAAGAAATCTGAAAATCAAGTTCCCTCAACTCTTTTTTCACATTCCAAATATCTTTCAATGGCCTCTTCAGATTCCAATCTTCAATGCTCAAATTTTGTCCTCTTGATCTCTCCAAATCTTTTATCTGTTTCAGCAGGTGATTCTCTTCTGCTCGTGTATTCCGCCCGCCCTTTATTTCAGCCTCCAGTTTTCTCACCTGCACAAGCCACAGAGAAAACATTTGATGAGAGAGTTTGGCTCTATAAATATTTTAAATAAAATTGAAGTTACAAACCCTAAGAAACCCTACCTCTCGATCAATCTCAGCTTCGGATTTGAATGTATTAGTGTTTCACCGGCATTTGCTGTCACTCTCACCTTCTTCAAATTGAACTGCAATTCCGATAACCTTTTACTTATTTCGTCGCACCGTTCTTTGCAGGCCTTTTGTTCAGCGAAGGGAGGCTTTAACGTTTCCACAACGTCCCTCCGTTTTGCCTGCAACAAAGCACTTTAAACTGAAATTCAATATGACCGTTGATTTATTCAAAATGCAAAAAAATGTAAATTTTGGTAAAACCCAGACCAAATCACACTTTCTGGCACTATCATTTCAATTTCAAGAATTATACCATCTGTCACTATCATATCATTTTAGTTTCCATAAATATACTGTCTGTCACTTTCATCATTTCAATTTCAAGATATTCAAATATTTTTGTCTTTTTCTAACTTACAATCTGTTGACACCTAATCCTCAGTGATTGGGAGAATTGAATGTGAACAGTCATCAAGAAGATGAACTGAATGATCACATTCATGTATATAATAGATAGCTGCCTAATGGAATAAATGAATCAGTTTTTCTGGAGTTACTCCTGGCCTGACATGGTATCAGAGCACAGGTCCCAGGTTCTTTTTTTAGCCTTGCCTTGTAACTCCTCTGTCCACTACCTGCCTTCTGCTCCTCTGTCCACTGTATGAAAAATGCGTAGTTGCTGATTCAGAAATTGCAGTCGTTTGTTGAAAATAAACTGAATGCGTAGCTGCTGATTCAGAAATTGCAGTCGTTTGTTGAACAACAACTGAATGCGTTGCAGCCGGTGGTTAAACAAAATCCGAATATGTTGCAGCCGGTAGTTGAGCATAAACTGAAGTCGTAGCTACTGATTCAGATGCTGGGCTTATAGTCGAGGAAGTTTCTACAGATGGTCTTCGATTGGCGCAAGCATCCTTAAAGTTCTGTGAAATGAGAACCAACTGTGCCGAATTGTGTGAATATATTGCATCGATTTGTTTGTGTGAATATTTTACATCGTTTTGTTCGGGATTAGCCTACAGTCATGTTTTGAAATTGCTGATATTTTAAACGATGTTCACCGTATACCATTGTTGCTGATATTTTAAACGTTGTTCACCGTATACCATTGTTGCTAATCCTCCATAATGGGTTCACCGTATACCATTGTTGCTGATATTTTGAACAGTGACATATTTACGTTTCCTGATATATAACCTTATCTGATTACAGTCATGGTGTTCATTGCAATGAATATGGAACTTTGTTGATATATGGTTTGACATATGGAACGTTGTTTGATATATGGTGATATATTTAACACTGTTTGACATATTCAGAACGCTGGAGTTTGACATTGAAACGCTGTTTGAAACGATATTTTAAACGTTGCGTGATACAATGATTTTTTTAATGGCATATACATTGAATGATATATATATATATATATTGAATGGCTTTTGTTTAAAGAAGAAAAGGGGGAGGTATTATGAAGGATATTTTACAGAGACATTGGAAGAAAATATAGTGCATAAAGACTTTGAAATATTTTCACCCCTTTGAGAAAAAATTGACTGTATAGCAGCAGAAGTTTTTTTCCTTCATAAGAGAAATTTTTTTTCCATCAGAACTATTAGTCTATCAGCAAAAGTTTTTTATCGGCAGAAGTAATTTTTTACATAATGCATTCAATCATCTCTATGATAGGAATAGTTCTCACTGGCAAGGAGAACTACCCTGACTGGTCCCGGATGATACAACACACCCTCATCTTCAATGAGTTGTGGAAAGG
>APFE030944779.1:982-11868 GCA_000404065.3 Pinus taeda
ACCAAGCCCATTTATCACATGATTTGGTTTGCAGATACAGATAAACCAGTGATTGGCGAGGTGTATGAGCAGATGGATACCATGTTGGGGCAAATAAAAGATATTGTTCATAAGAAAGATTCCGACTTGTACAAACTGGTTCACGATTGTGTGTGTGTACGGTGGAATAAACTTAATCTTCCACTACATTTCTTGGCATATATCCTTACGCCAAAATACTACTCTACATCTTGGTTGGGCCAACTTGCACCAGGGGGTGGGATTAGGACCAAACCCCATTTAGATGCAGAGGTAACTAGAGGATATTTGGATGCATTAGAAAAGTTGTTATCTGACAGGGAGGAATGTGTAGCTGTGCGCCTTGAAATAGACACATACTTTAGTGGCACTGGTTTGTTTGGTACCTTCCATGCAATGGAAGACAGAGACAGGTTTGATTCTCTCACCTGGTGGGAAACATATGGTGGCCAGGGACTTTTGCCAAAATTGGCAAAAAAAGTTCTATCACAGGTTGTAAATACTTCTTCTGCAGAAAGGTGTTGGAGCACCTATAGCTTCATACATAATGTGAAAAGAAACAGACTCAATGAAAATCGGGCAGAAAGCTTGGTTTATGTGCACTACAACTTGAGGTTGTTGAGTCATTACTTGGATCGAGCTTATGAGGATCCCACATATAAAATTTGGGACAACCACCTAGACGATGACAATTTGGAGGATGGCACTATACATCTTGAAGAATTGGAAGAGGAAGTTATAAGAGATGAAGATGAAGCAGCTGCAGCAACCATGCCACCTCCACCATCTAGTAGCAGTGCTCGAGTTCCGAGTCTTGTTCCTTTGTTGTCGCCACCTCCATCTACACCCTCACGTGGAGGGCATGTGCCTTCTAGTTCTGGTCGTCAGTCTGTGCGGGAGACTCCTAGAAGACCACCACGACTTGCTCATATAGGAGACTCTCGTGGCAAGGGCCACATGTAGATTTACAATTTACTTGTCTTTTCTAGTTTCTATTAGTTTTCATAACTGTTGAGTCTTGAGTTCTTGACTCTTGACTCTTGACTCTTTCATATCATAATGATATTTTTTGTAAACAATATATCACTATGACAATGAAAGTTTGAAGTTGGCAATTATAACTCATTAGTAATGATTGTGAATTATGAATATGATGCTTCTTGAAAGACTAAAGTTGTTTCATTTCATTTCATTATTCATAATTCCTTTTATAACATTTCATTTCATGTTAACAATTAGAACCTAGAAATATCTAAGATATTATTTCTTGTAATTGTTAAACTTAGCTTACAAGTACAACTTTGGTGATCAATGATGATAAATGTTACATATTGAATTTTCAATTTTGAAAGCTTGAAGTTGAAACTTTAAAATTGAATTTGATGAATCATGATTCACGAGACTCAATATGTTGCAGTTGTAATATGTATGTTACTAACTTGTGGACATGGTTGATGGAAATTATAACTTCTAGATGATTGATGTGATATGGTTCAATGATCAATCTATGTTTTTTATATCTAATTCATCATTCTACATGTTTTTGTTGACATATATGTATCAAAATATAATATATATATATAATATTTAAAAATGGCTCCGGGATTTGCTCCCAAACCGAGAGCTTCTGAAAATGTCGCTCTCGCTCCCGTTTTCACTCCCGCTCCCAAGTAACACTGGTCAAAGTCAAAATTTTGGGGAAATTAATTCAAAAATTTAATTTTTGAATTAATTAAAATACATTTAATTGAAAAATTCGAATTTCCTCAAGAATTTAAAATTTCGACGGATGAGATTAAAAGAAATTTTGATCCTCATCAACAGTCGAGATTGCTTTGATGATGATCACTCGAACTAGCCATTGGAGGATTTATCTTTAAACAGGAAGTCATTTGTCAGTCAATTCATCTGATCTCGGGATCACGTACTAAGCTCTCAAGCTCACTTGTATACTTTTTTGAATTAATGAAACAGTCTTTAGGGTTTCAACATGCTGTAGTGTTCCTCTTCATGAATTTATGGTAACATTGTTTTAATTTCTGCTTAATATTATGTGAAAACTATTAATCAATAGCTCTCTTGGAATAATCTGAATATAGGTATCTTATTCAGTTTGTTGGATCTAGGGTAACATTTTTAATTTTGATTGAAGTAGCAGGTATCTCTATTTCTTTAAAATTTTATTGTTGTTCTATTTTTCTACTTTATTTGATTGTTGATCTAGTGTTCGCAGAAGATCTCTCTGGTTCTCATTGAGCATTTGGGAATAGTCTTCAGTTGGACCAGCCAACTCTCAACGCACATTTTTGAAGAGCCTACTTCATATAAGCCTTAGGATTTATCTAACGATAATCTTTTTTCTGTAGGGTGTTTTTGGGCTAGTATCTCTCTAAAATTTCAAAATCTTTTAAATATTTTGTGGAAATTTTGATAGATTTGGCTATTAAAAGCCTTAGATTATTAGATCTAGGAGTGGAGTTGGACTCATACTGCTCAGATCTGATAGATCTGTAAATTATTTTTATAGATCTGTAAATTATTTGTATAGATTTGTTATTTACTTGTGTAGATATGAAATTTTGTAACCTAATTTTGAATTTTAACACTTGGAATTTGGGATTTTCTCTATTTTTGTACATATTGGGTATTGGGTTTTTCTTTTTTCACTTGTGCAGGAATAGATCTGAGAAATCAGCCAAGAAAATCTTCAGATCTGAACTAGATCTAGACCTTGGAGGGCAAGATCTGGGCTCAAAGATTGTTTGCAGGAATAGATCTGGGAAAACAGCCAAGTAAATCTCCAAATCTGAGATTTTTTCAAGCAGATCTGCGAGTTTTGAAACAGATCTAGGCCCTGGAGGGCAATATCTTGTCCCAAATATTTTTGCAAAGCCAATCATTAAGATTTCACAATAAATCTGAAGATTTGAAGCAAAATAATTTCTTTCAGAACAAGGGTTTCAAGTTTTGGGGCTCCTAAGCCCAGACCTGCTTTCTCCTAGCCCAACACTAGTTCTATTGGGCCTAGTGTTAGCTCTCATTGGCCCCAGATTCCCTTTGGTCCATTTCTGATTTGAATATTTGATTTTCTGAAGCTAATCATTCGTGGGTTTTGCAGAAAATTTGGTAAAAATTTATGTTTCAGGTATTGAATTTTTTTTGGCAACTTGATCAAGTGATGTTCAAGGCCTAGGGCCGTAGGGTTTGCTCTCTAAACCATTTTTTTCCTCACTATTTGAAACAGTGGTCATATACCTTTCTAATAGTGGTGAAAAACACATTTAAGTGGTTTGAAATTAACTAAAAAAATTGTTAAATACATTAATAAGTCATTTATGTTTGATCTGTATAAAAAATTTGGCATAGATCTACATTTTGGGTAACTGTTATCTCTAAATAATTCTGTTTCTGAAGTCTGAAATATAACAGTGACAAAATTTCATGTGGGTTAGCCTAAAATCAGTTCCTAAGTTGTCTAATACATTAAGGAATTAATTTTTTGAGTTGGGCATTCATCATTAGACTTATTTCATGTTTTAATTGTTGGCTATAATAAGTATATCAGATCTGATATAATTCTGGAAATCACATCATAACAGGCTGAAAATTTTTGATAGTTAATGTGGGCAAGTTTGGAAACTTTTCGGTAAATTTTTGGCATAAAGATATCATTGATAACTTACTATTTTCATTGTCATATTGCTGCTACCATAAAGTTTTTTTTACAGCTGCCCTAAAAAATAATTTTTGAAAATTAAGTACTCTGTCATGGAATTGTGATAAAATGCATATCTTTTGTCTCATAAATTGAGTATTTTCTGAGTATCTGTTGACATTGATTGCAAAGAAGTTTTTGTTCTCTTTGAACTATAATTGTATCAAAAAGATTTGAAATAAGCTTGTGGTTTAATTGTAATATTTTCAGGGGTTTATTTTTAAGTCTTCATCCATAAAGTGAACATTTTGGTGATTAAGGGCTTTACGACACAAGTGTTTCTAATCCTCAGGTCTAGCTTCTTCTCGTCATCTAGTGCATTTGCATATAAGTTAATTTTGCATAAATAAAATTTACTTCCAAGCATAAGCTTGGTCGATAGAGAGATAGGTATCCATCCATCTTTGCTTGAAAAGCCTGCTTTCAATAGTACTTAAAACGGTGACTTGCAGTCGTCAGAGCCACATCGCTCTACAGCGCCAAAGGCCCGGGTATGTTAGATTTTCAGGAGAGGTATCATTAATCACACCTTAGTGTGCTTCACTTTATCTTCTTTCTACTATTTACTAAGAAATTAGGCTCAATATAGAAAGGATCGAAGGGTTAAAACTTAGATAGGCATTTAAATAAAATTAACCAAGATTCTTGCATCTCATATTAGCTTTAGGATCTGCATGTCATATAAGATAGTCATTCATCTAAGCAGCAGTTGCTAATCGATTACTTGGTCTTAATTTCCCTAGCAAGATCGTTGACTCCATAAGGCACTAGTATCAATCATTTAAAATTTAATCAAATCCTATAAGTCTTGTTAAATCTTAATCAAGTACTTGGTCACTTCACTGTGTCTCCCGAACTGGCTGGTTTCCAACTAGTTCTCCTTCATTCCATTTTCGTAGGATCTACCCCCTTAGCCTGTTGTAGGGAGACAACTTAAACGGAGAGATTGGGGATCAGGGTGACAACCCCCAATCTGAGTTGTTGTCGCAGTGCCTAGACATTCTGTGCGACAACATTTTTTAGCGTCGTTGCCGAGGACCAATTTATTGGGCCTTAGCTTTACGACATTCATCTTTCATCTTTCTATCATTCATTTTAGCTGGCAACGCCAACATTTTTTGGCATCGTTGTTGGGAACAGATTTATCGGGCTTTAACTTTACGACATTCATATTTCATCTTTCTATCATTCATTTTAGTCAGCGGCACAACATTTTCTTGCATCATTTGATCTTTTCATCGCCTTATCTTAAGTCATCTCATTAATCGTTTCATCTGCACTTTTAGCACCTAGACATTTCAGTTAGTTTCTTGTTTGAATGGCGACTCCACTTATTCATCCATTAATTCTCAGATAAGAAGCCCTCCCTTATATCCAGTTGTTTTTGCCTTTTGGATCCTAGAGCTAGATTCATGTTCAAGTGGTGACTCCACTTCTTTCATTTCTTACAAGTATTTCTGATAGAAGCTCACTTCTCGTGCATCTCTTGATTTTCTTGAGCAAGGGTCTCTCTCTAGCATCCATTTGGTTCTTATCGCTTTAAGCAAGTCATCATGGATGATTCGTTTACCCCATGTCATTTTACTGATTTTCTCCATGATATGTCAGAAGAGGCCATTCATAAATTGCCTTTGTTCTCGGGTGATGATTCAGTCGTTGTTAGAAAGCATCTATGCAAGTTTACTCATACAATAATCAAATATTGTAGTTCTCCCCAATCTAAACATGAAGATGTCAAAATGCGTCTATTTGCCTTTTCTTTAGAGGGTGATGCTTTGAATTGGTTTCATATTTGCCCTGAAGATTCTTTCGCTTCTTTACAAGACATCATCAATGCTTTTACAGATAGATATGGTGATCAAGGTAGCTTGCCTTGTATCCCTAACATTATGCAACAGAATGAGAGTGATCTTGTAAAGGATCCAGCTGTCAATGAAAGATTTCAAGACAATTCTCCATATCAGAATGTGCCATCCACTTGTACCATTGTAGGATGAATCCATGATAGTGGAAAAGCAGGAACAAGTTATCAAATCAGTGTCGACAATGAAAGGGAGAATGATAAGCATCTTATATAAGAACTAAAGCAGTTGGTTAAAGACATGCAGTTCAATCAAACACAGCTGGTAAAAAATATGGAGCTTAATCAAGAAAATTTATAACTGATTACGTCAAGGATATGAGAACTTTGTACACTCAACTGGAAAAACGTAATGAAGAGATGGAAATCATGAAAATTAACTCCAGTCACGTAGCCACCATAGCAAAAAAGTGTGCTCAGAATATGGAGGATATGAGGACATGCAGAGTCATCATGCTAAGGAAATGGAAACCATGAAAGCTGATCATGATAGGGAAATTAATTCTATGCAAAGCAAGTTATTAGCCCTAGAGGAAAATATGATGATCATGGAATTTAATCATTCAAATCACGTGACTGCCATGGAAACAAGTTATCAAGAAGAAATAAGTTCGATTCAGAACAGATTGTCAACTATGGATGAAGAAATGACTATCATGAGATTCGGTTATATTAATCAGTTAGCAAATCATGAGAAATAGATAAACTCTATGCAACATTGCTTGATGACCATAAAAGCAGATAATGACAAGGTAATAAAAAATATGAAAGATGGTCAGATATGTCTTCAGAATAAGTTATTGACCATGCAGGAAAACCATGCCAAGGAAGTCAGTGCTATGAAGGATGAACACTCTATCCAGATGGATGCCATAACAATACAGATACAAAAACTTCAGCATCAGTCAGAGGATGAAAGAAACAAGGAAACGTCAACAAATCATAAGCCTCCCTCTATGCTGCAGCAAGCTCCATCTTATTATGAGGTCAATTGTTCCATTGAAAAGTGGCTAATTGAAGGTGACTTGGACTAAATGGAAATTAATAAGAATCAGGTTGATGCTTGCATGTTTGATCCACCAGTCATAAAAGATCAAGTTATAACTCATGACACATGTGAGACTGATCCATCATTCTTGACAGAGCAGATGCAGAATGAAAAAAGACATGTCATGCATATCTTACATACTTCATCTGAGGGTTTTGAAGCAGAATGTTCCACATCATCAATGATACAGCCTGACACAAAGAGAAAGCACAAGAGAAAGAGAATAAGAAAGCGGTTTGATGCATCAGATGGTCGCAAATAGCTTGATTTTCGGATCGGAAAAAGTCCTACGGTATGCAGGATTGGACATGGCACATCTAAGAAATAGCCAACAGATTTTCCTGAAAGCAAGCAAATGCTCAACATGCACTATATTGAACACATTTGATGCCATGGGGCATCTTTGTATTGTATTTCTATCCTTATACCCCATTATTTTAGTTTTTCATTTTGTAATTAGATTTGTGTTTCTCATGTTATTAGGATAGTTAATAAATGAAGAGCTTATATCTTTCCTGTGCGTAATGTTATATGATGATTTTTTGGATGGATGCTACTTATGTTATATTGTGTGTTGCGTGGATGCAGATACTGGATTCTCACATTCCTTTGTTGCAGCAACATGTCCCCAAGTAGAGCGAGATGTTGACCACTACGTGTCAACAACCCATAGCAGTACACCCCTTTTTTCCGCAAAAGGGATAGCGCCTGATCGATGTGTTTGTGTCGTCCACTGATCATCATCAGCTTGATCATCATATAATGATGTAAACCCATTCTGCATGTATATAATGTAAATAATCTCAGCAGATCTGTGTCGTGTATGTAATTTCCTAGGTAAACCTACTTTTCTAGTGATGATCTACATTCAGGGAGGTTTTTTGTCTCACCGATCCATTCTCGAATGGTTGGCAGAGTTTTCCTTCAGCCTTACCCCAAAGCCGAAATGGATTTTGTCACTGGGATCTTAGGCAAGTCCTAGTGTTATAAATCGAGTCTATATAAAAGTGATTTGGGAATAATCCTAACTATTTGGTTAAGTTATTTTATTACAAATTGCTTGGTCTGTTAAATTATATTTGTGTCACGGAAATGGGTAGTTTGTGAGGGTCTTTTTCAAATGGGTTTTTCCCCTTATGATGTAAAAATATGAAAATTATGATGTAAAGTGTCTTGAGGGTTGGAAAAAATAATTTATCCCCTCATAGATTAATTAATTAAATTTTCTGGCCAAAAAATTAATTAAAATCCTAAGCCAAAAATTTAATTAATTCTAGGTCCTAGGTAAATTTAAATTCTCCAAAGAGAAAATTCTTCGGTCCTTAAAATTCAAATTTTAAAAGATCCTGGGACCAAGGTAAATTAATTATTTTGCTAAATTTTAAGCTTTTGGTCCCTTTGGTCCCTGTGGTTAATTCAAAAATTTAATTTTTGAATTAATTAAAATACATTTAATAGAAAATTTCGAATTTCCTCAAGAATTTAAAATTTCGACGGATGAGATTAAAAGAAACTTTGATCCTCATCAATGGTCGAGATTGTTTTGACGAGGATTACTCGAATTAGCCGTTGGAGGATTTATCTTTAAATAGGAAGTCATTTGTCAGTCAATTCATCTGATCTCTGGATCGTGTACTAAGCTCTCAAACTCTCTTGTATACTTTTTTGAATTAATGCACAAGTCTTTGGGGTTTCAACGAGCTGTAGTGTTCCTCTTCATGAATTTATGGTAACCTTGTTTTAATTTTTGCTTAATATTATGTGAAAACTATCAATCAATAGCTCTCTTAGAATCAATGTTGCACGAAGCGGGGACGTTTATTGGAAGCGGGGATGCAAAAGCGTCATTTTCCAAAAATCTAGGAAGTGAAGCGTCTGCAGAAGCGTCGCTATATATATATATATATTATATATATATATATATATATATATTATATTTTTTTGGGCAATTTAATCTGCAAAACAAACATCCCCAAATAACCAATTAATTGTAAAAGACATGAAAAAACATGCAATTTTTGCATAAATCAAAGAATGATATGGCATCCATGATCCCATTGGTAAGTTACTAAGTATGGTACAAAACCATCTATAATTCCTAGCTATTACAAACATACATCAAATTTTTAAGCTATTATAAACATAAAACATTTAAGCATATTATAAAACATAAAAACATAGAAGAATAGATTTCTAGCAAGTGAGCAACTGTCAACATTTGTCCATGTCCAAAAATTCAAATAATAATGTTTAACAAAAATATGTTCCAATTGGTCACCGCCCAAGACAAAAAAGGTTCAAAATTCAAAATTTCACAAGCCTACAAAGTCCTAATGAGTAATCTATGACAAAAGTAGTAGATTGTGAATATATCTACTAATCTCTCCTCCTTCCACCACGAAGAGAATGTGGCGGCGGGCCTTCACGTGGTGACAATGAAGAAGATGGTGCCTGTGGAAGTTGTGGCAGTGGCACTAAAACTGATGAAGAAGAACCCCCTGTTGTTGGTGTTGAACCATGGAACCTAGGAACCAAGGGACTAGATGGGGGTCGGGGTGGCATATCAACACGATCATCATCATCTTGGAATCACTCAAAAAATTCATGCAAAAAAAAAAACACTAGTTAACAAAAAAATTAAAAACATGAATTAGAAAAATGCTTTATAAGGAAAAATTGGAAAATTCATACCACAATGGACATACCTGGATAAGAGCATCCTCTAATTGTTCTAATCGCAACACTCCATCCTCCAAATTGGGCTCCTCTGGATTCTTGTCCCAAATCAACAGGGCTTTATTAGACTTTGCATCTTCACAGTAATGGGACAACAATCGCAAGTTGTAATGAACATAAACCAAGCTCTATGCCCGGTCTAAACCCAACCTGTTCCTTTTAACACCGTGGATGAAAGAATAAGAGTTCCAACACCTCTCTGTAGAAGAAGTGTTTACCACCTGTGATAGCACCCACAATGCCAAAGTCTGTAGAAGTGGAGTACCCCTCCATGCATGTTCTACCACTCAAGAGAAGAAAAAGTCTCTCGATCTTTAATTGCATGCATGCTCCCAAATGGACCAGTGTTAAGCCTATAGTTGCTCACCTGTCTGCGTACCAATGCAGCCTCCTCCTCATCAGGGATTAATTTACTCAATGCAGCCCCATATATTTTTCGTGAACCTCTCTATCTTGGTGTGGTTTTTTCCTGCTTCCCCCCCCAGGTGCTGGTTTTGAAAGCAATGATGGATGATAGTATTTAGGTGTCAAAACATATGCTAATGCATGCAATGGAATATTTAGCATTTCCCATCGGTTTTGCACCTCTACACGAATATAATTGTACAAGGTGGTATCTCTAGGCTCAACAATGTCTTTAATCTGCCCCAACATGCTATCCATTTGCTCATACACCTCCCCAGTTACTGGTCGATTTGAATCTGCAAACTTGATCATGTAATAAATTGGTTTGGTGAATTGCAAAACATATTTAACCTGTGCCCAAAAGTAACTGTCAAGAACAGTGTCCTTGACTGTATTAGCACCATCTATGTCAGTGTTAATTTCATCCCATGATTCAGCACACACCCGATTAGTTAAAGCTTGTCTCACCTTCACTAGCCGCCTAAAGGTGAGGTAATCACTAGCAAATCTTGTCTTTGCAATTTTAAGCAACTGCAACTTGGAGTAAGTGCCATAGAAGTAGTTTACCCTTGTATGCCCTGTGATGAATTTAATGAGCTGCTTCCCTCTCTTGTAAAGCTCAGTAATCCACCCGCATTCTTTGTGCTTCACAATATCATGCATCAAAAGGTTCAATGTGTGAACCAGGCACCCAAACCAAAAGATGTGTGGATAAGTACGCTCAATAATTTTTCCTGCTGCCTTACAATTTGCTGCATTATCTGTGATCACTTGAACCACATTATTCAGACCAATATCTTTGATTGATTTCAATAGGAGATCTGCAATGTTTTGTGCAGATGCAGTGATGGAGGAGGAGTCATGACATGCAATAAATACTGCACCACTAGAAGAAACACCAAGAACATTTATCAAATGTTGGTTTCTAATATTTCTCCACCCCTCTGATACAATGGATACCCCAAAATCCACCCACTCATGTGTAAAACGTGTCAAAGCTCTTTGAACCTTAGATTTTTCTCTTTCTAATAACACTGTTCTAGCTTTCTCATAGTTGGGGGCCTTGTATCCTTTTGGGGCTTCATTGATGGGCTTTACCATTT
>APFE030944782.1:8897-19519 GCA_000404065.3 Pinus taeda
ATATTAATGCTTTATCTAACCTCAGTATTCACGAAAATCGCTTGTTGAGTGAATGTGAGATATGCAAGACACCTTCCATGTGATTTGGAAGCGAATGGTAATACAATATAAAAATATATTTTTATATCTTATTGAAAAATTAAAAAATATATTTTAGGAAAAACATTAAAGTAAATGGAAATATAATAAAATACATATACACTGAATGAGAAAGGTAATACTTTTGATTTACAAGGATATAATTGTTCAACATTACACCTTGTTTAGGATAGGTTACAGGTAACACCTACATCACCTCCTATTGAAATTCTTCCACTAAAAATGATCATATTTTTATTATATATGTACAATGACAAATTCCTTAGTTCTCCTTCTTAACAAAAGAAGCCATGAAGGTGAGATAAACTTGGACATGAATAAAAAATTTAACGAAATAAAAGAAGATTACAATGTTTCTTTGACTACATTATGATATAATTACATTTATGCATCCTAAATTGTCTTTCATCATTTGAAAGAAAAAAGTATCATGAAATGTACACGCCCTTAGCATTCAGGACTTTCATCAGTACTATGTCACAAAGCCTCACAACATGCAAACATTAAATGACCCACAACTTTATTCCTTGTCAATTATTCCCGATATGTTTGTTTTATTCAAGAATGTCTCATGTTATCTTCTCTTTTAATCACTTAATTCTTTTGTATATTTTGCACAACTATGACATGTTTTTTCTTTCTTCTCAAAGGGTTCTATCTAGTAGCAAAACTTTGAAGGATGGAAATTTATTTTAAAGCTTATAAACCTTGCCTAACATTAGTACTCCCTAATATCCATAATGTTAAATGTTTAATGATATTTTCATAAAAATATTGAGAGTTCTAACTATTTTTGAGTAAATAATTTTTAAAGTATAAAATTTGAGCAAATAAATTAAAAAAAATGTCAAAATTGACAACTATTTTTTATGTTTATTTTGAAAAAACCTGGAATATTACCCCCAATAAATTTCTCTACTACTTGGAAAACTATTAGGCTTATTTACATTGGAACATTGCTTATTCTACCCAGAGCTCATATACTATCTATCAATATTATCTCATTTTTCACTTTACTTAGTCATGCCCCTTCCTCGTCAAGGGTGATTTAACTCCAAGAGGATGATAAATCAACACATTTATTTTGTTATACCTAACCACTTTAAACATTAAATGTGTTAATTGAGTACCCTACTAAGTATATGTGGGATTTTCGACTTTCTTGTTTATATGGGTTTATAGCTATGCATAATCATTTGCCATTTTCTCCTTGTTCACAATCACTAGCAAGGCCCCTTCATTCATGTAGAAAATTTGGACATATATATTTTGGTTTGTGCGGTCCTATGCATTTTAATTATGATAATGAAAATAAATGTACGAAATATTATGTTGATGATTACACTGGAATGTGTTGTGTGTACTTACTAGAAAGTAAATCTCAATCTTTCAAAACATTTAAGGATTTTCATGTATGGATTGGATATGAAGCATAATAATACATTGGCTCTCTTCATACCATTAATGGAATATAATATAATCTAATTAATATGAAAAATATATCTGCAAGCACACGATTCAACATCAGAATATAATTCCATACAATTCTCAACAAAACTAAGTAGTTGAAAGAATGCATATTACTCTATTGAATATAGTTCTCTCAATGAGGTTTCTTAAAAATAGAACATTGATGTTTTGGGATTATGTGATTCTATGTGCAATGTATGTGAAAAACTTATGTCCCTCTGACACTCTTAGAAGAAGAGTCCTTGTAAAATGTGGTATGGATGAAATCCTTCGGAAAGAAATCACAATGTCTTTGGCTCCTCTACATTCACTTATGTTTGTTATAGTATAGCCGTTCTTGCATATTGGGTATATTATTGTAAGTTTTTACTTCTTACTTTGTGGTTTTGATGTATCATAAGTTGGTTATGGTTTCCTCAAAGGATTTCAGGGTAATTTATGCTTTTCTCAATGACTTCAAAATGAACTACCCTTCATACATTGAGTTACTTCCAATATTGTACAATCTTTCTAGAATTTTCACTTTATGATTAAACCATAACTTTATTTTCATCTCAATATAGTTTTTCTTTATACAAGCATATATGTACATTACTAATGTTATTCTGTTATAACAAAGCGTCGAATTGAAGTATGTCATCTATATTACTAAGGTTAGACTCTAGTTATCTCAAAACGTTCTATAATGTTCTTTCCCTAATTAATTTGAAGTGATTCCAATTCAAAGAAATGAATTCCTTTCTTGTGTGTATAGGTTAGCTATGACCAACTTGGGTTATGTTGTGACATTGTTTTGTGGTCAAAATTCATGCATGTTTTTCTGCCTATGCGTTAGCCTTCAAGTACTTATCAAATTCTTCCTCTTTGATGGTTTCGATGTTAGTTTCCATTTTCATTTGATTTTGGCTGGAAGGAAATTTGATGTTGTTTGAGTTTAAAGAAAACCCTTATATAGCTAGTTCTTTTCCAAAATGCATGACACTGAAAAAGTTCATGTATATTGATTTCAATTCAACGGATTTACCCTCTCTTCGTTAATGAAAATATTTAATTATGATAAAATAGTTTTAATTGTCTTATGGCCCCAATAGTGTAAATCTTTCTTCTTATTCATAAGGACAATTTATACAATGTATTTACTTCTTACTATGTTTAATGAAGTGATTCCATCAAAAGTTTATAATACTATAATATTTTTTCTACTTATATTATATGAGTATACATTAGATATTCATGTCAACTCTATATGATTACGAAAAATAATAATTACGCAAAATATGTGGAATACCAAAAGAATAAACAAAGCCATATATGATTCCTAATATCCTATGTTTCTCAAGTAAACATAAAAGAAGAAGAACATAAGGCTTCTTATTCAAGAAACAACATTAAATTTAAACCAATGCTTTTTAAATCAATGATAATTCGATGAAACCAATCATTCCAAAAAAAATTGTTCATTGAACAATAAAACTAGAACTATAAGTGTTTAATAGACAAACAAAAGGTTTAAAAAAAATAAACTCAAAATTTTGATCTTGATGAATGCTTCAAATTCTTGACCAAGATATCATATCTAAACATAAAATAAATTGCATGTACTTGAAAAACTATATTTGTGAATAGAGGAAATATTTCTAAATGAGTTACTTATCATTTAATAGTAGGATATCATTTATGTGAAGAGATATGTTCTGGATTCATGAAATTGTAGCTTTCATTTCCAACATCTTCTCCTCCTCCTCCTCCTCTTCCACCACCTCCTCCAACTCCACCTCTACCACCACCTCCTCCTCCTTCTCCTTCTCCACCTCCACCTCACCCTCCTCCTCCACCACCTCCTCTTCCCCCACCTCGAAATCCACCTCTTCCTCTACCTCCTCCTCAGCCTCCACCTCTTCCTCCACCCTCTCTGCCTCTGCCTCCTCCACCAACTAATCATCCAGCTCCTCCTCCTCCTCCTCCTCCACTGACTCATCCACCACCACCACTCCTACTCCTAATCGTCCTTCTCCTCCTCCTCCTCCTCCTCCACTTCCACCTTTGTCTCCTCCTCCTCCTCCTCATCATCCACCACCACATACAACTCCACCTCCACATCCTCCAACCCCTCCTCTTCATCCTCATTATACACCTCCACCTCCACCTCCACCTCCATCACCACCTCCTCCTCCTTCTCTACTTCCTCCTCCTCCTTCTCTAGCTAAACCTCCACCTCCAAATTCACCTCCTCCTCCACCTGAACCTCCACCTCCACCTTCACCTCATCCTCCACTCATCCTCCGCCTCCACTTCCTCCTCTTTGACCTCATCCCCCTCCTCCACACCCTTTTAATCCTCCTCCTCCACCTCCACCTATACCTCCACCACCTCCTAATCCAACACCACCTCGACCAACAACCCCTCATCCACCTCCTCCTCCTCCTCCACTTCCACCTTTGTCTCCTCCTCCTCCTCCTCCTCCTCCACCACCACATCAAACTCCACCTCCACCTCCTCCAACCACTCCTCCTCATACTCCTTATCAACCTACACCTCCACATCCACCTTCACCTCCTCCACCACCTCCTCCTCCTCCTCTACTTCCTCCTCCTCCTTCTCCAACTAAACCTCCACCTCCAATTTCACCTCCTCCTCCACCTGAACCTCCACCTCCACCTTCACCCCATCCTCCACTCATCCTCCGCCTCCACCTCCGACTACACTTCCACATCCTCCTCCTCTTCCTCCTCTTCAACCTCATCCCCCTCCTACACACCCTTTTAATCCTCCTCCTTCACCTCTTCCTCCTCCACCTCCACCTATACCTCCACCACATCCTACTCCACCACCACCTCAACCAACAATCCCTCATCCACCTCCTTCTCCTCCTCCACCTCCACTTTGTCCTCCCCCTTATCCACCTCCACCACTTCCTCGTCCTCCTATGCTTCATCCTCCACCTCCTCCTCCATCTCCATGTCCAACTCCTCCTCCTCCATTTCCATGTCCACCTCCTTCTCCACCACCTCCTCCTCCTCCTCCTTCTCCTCCTCCTTTTCCTCCACCTCCTCCACCACCTTAACCTCCACCTCCTCCTGCTCCTTGTATTCCACCTCCACCTCCTCATCCACCACCACCTATTCCTCCTCATCCAAAAACTCATCCTCCACCACCTCCTCCAGCAACAACATGACCTCCTCCTGTTCCTCTTCCTCCTTTAGCTCTACCACACCCTCCACCTCCTTCCTCTTCTCTACCTCTACCACCACCTCCACCTCGAGCTCCTCCTCAACTACATTAGTATCCTCCTCCCATGTGTCCACCGCCACCACCACCACCACCTCCTCCTCCTCCTTCTCCTCCTTATCCACGTCCTCCTCCTCCTCCTCATCCTTCGCCACCACTGCCACCGCCACTTACACTACCTCTACCTCCACCTCTTCCTCCTCTTCCTATGTCTCCATATCCTCCACTGCTAGTGCCTCCTTCCATGCCTCCTCCTACTCTGTCTCCTCCTCGACCTCCTCCTCTACCTTCTACTTCGCCTTCACTGCCACCATTTCCACCTTCATTAATAGGGAGCTTGGATTACATCACCCCTTATTAAAATGGAGTGACAATTGCGTTTTTCTATTTCACGTGTCATGTACAAGACTAGGACTAAAAATCGTAAGTCTAGGTGAAGCCCATGAAGAAAAATCTAAGCACAAAATTCTTGTATTTACTTTGGAAGAAATAATGGAGGATTGGGTAATCATCTAGCATCTGAGGCTCTTTGAGAATATGCAGGTCATCCAAGATGAGAGTAGGAAAGAGGAACTATATTGTTTTAGGGCTAGGAACCAAAGATAAGAATAGTCCTATAAGGTCATACTCAGTGAACACCTGGGTGGGTATGTACCCTGAGAGAAAATGATTAACGTGTCTATAATCATCAAACTTTCCAACATTGTGGTCTGATATAATGAGAGATAGAGCTGTAAGTCAAGTCTTTACTGTAGAAACAATGTTGGTTACTATGATGTCATACATATGGGTTACCAATCTGATTCTTCTTATGACAAATTGTTCAAATTGAGAATGGCCAAGTACCATTATAAATACCTTCATAGTTAAGAGGGAATGTCGAAGAAAATGTAACTAGGTTCAGTGTTTACAAAAGTAATTTTTATATTTATACTTGTCATGAGGTTTTAGGGTTTAGGCTTTAGGCTTTATAACACTTTAGTAAATTATTTTTATAAACACTTAAATAAAAGTTGCAAAATATTTTTTAAAATGTTATATGGTATGGGGTTTAGGGTTTAGGGTTTAGGGTTTAGGGTTTAGGGTTTTGAATTTAGGGTTTATAACACTTTCGTAAAAACTTTTAATAAAAACTTAAATAAAATTTACAAAACGCTTTCTAAAATGTTATAAAATGCTTAGCATTTATGGTTTAGGGTTTGGGATTTGGGCTTTAGGGTTTGGGCTTAAGGGTGTAGAGATTAGGGTTTGGGGTTTAGGGTTTAGGGTTTATGGTAAAGTGTTTAAAGTTTATAAAATGCTTAGGGTTTAGGATTTACGGTTTAGATTTTAGGGTTTATAACAATTTAGTAAATGATTTCAATAAAAACTTAAATGAAAGTAACAAAACACTTTTTAAAATGATATAAAATGATTGTATAGTGCTTAAGGTTTATGGTTTATAACAATTTAGTAAATTATTTTAATAATCACTTAAATAAAAGTTAAAAAACCGTTTTTAAAATGGTATAAAATGTCGAGGGTTTAGGGTTTAGGGTTTTAAGTCTAGGGTTTAGGGTTTAGAGTTTAGGGTTTAGGGATTATAATACTTTAGTAAATTCTATTAATAAAAATTTAAATAAAATTTATAAAACACTTTTTACAATGGTATAAAATACTTAGAGTTTAGTGTTTACAGTTTAGGGTTTAGGGTTTATAGCACTTCGGTAAATGTTTTTAGTAAACACATAACTAAAAGTTACGAAACATTTTTAAAATTGTTATAAAATGCTTAGGGTTTAGGGTTTAGGGTTTAAATTTTAGCATTTATAATTTAGGGTCTCATATTTAGGGTTTGGGGTTTAGGGTCTATCGTTTAGGGTTACATGTTTGCAGTCTAAGCTTTAGGGATTAGGGTTTATGGTTTAGTGTTTATAACACTTTATAAAATTCTTAGGGTTTAAGTTTTAATATTTTTGGTTTAGGGTTCATGGTTTCACGTTTATAACACCCTTGTAATTGTTTTAATAAACACTTAAATGAAAGTTGTAAAACACTTTTTAAAATGTTATAAAATGCTTAGGGTTTAATGTTTAGGATTTGGGGTTTAGGGTTTATGGTTTAGGGTTTTTGGTTTAGGGTTAAGGGTTTTGGGTTTACGGTTTATAGTGTAGCGATGAACCACCCCACCTTAAGGAGGTATCCACTGCTACATATTACAAATAATGCATTCATCCTATGGAGCCTCTAGGAGTTATGAAGAAAAATAAATAAAAGGAAAAAGGTTTATGAAGAAGGGTATCTCATGTACCACATTTTTCTCCCTCCTATGCTCACATAGCTAGGTGTGGTCTTCCCTTATTATAGATACTCATAAAATTCTTACGGTTTATGATTTAGGGATTAGGGTTTAGGGTTTAGGGTTCAGGATTCAGTGTTTATAACATTTTAGGAGATTCTTTTAATAAGAACTTAAATAAAAGTTACAAATACTTTTTAAAATGTTATAAACTTATTATTCTTTCGCATTTAAGGTTTAGGGTTTATAAAACTTTAGTAAATGTTTTTAATATACAACTAAATAAAAGATAAAAAACACTTTTAAAAATGTTTTAAATTTCTTAGGGTTTAGAGTTAGGAGTATAGGGTTTATAATACTTTAGTAAATCCTCTTAATAAACACTTAAATAAAAGTTAGAAATTTTCTTATGATGTTATGAAATTCTTAGGGTTTAGGGTTTAGTGTTTATGGTTTGGGGTTTGGTGTTTAGAGTTTATGGTTTAGGGTTGGTAACACTTTTGTAAATGATTTTAATAAATACTTAAATATAACTTACAATATGTGTTTTAAAATGTTATAAAATTATTAGGGTTTAGCATTTAGAGTTTAGGGTTTATGGTTTACAATTTAGGGTTTAAAGTTTAGGTTTTAGAGTTTAGGGGTTAGTGTTTAGGGTTTGTGGTTTACAATTTAGGGTTGAGGGTTTTTAACACTTTAGTAAATTCTTTTAATAAACACTTAAATAAAAATTATAAAAAGAAAAATGCTATAAAATGCTTAGGGTTTAGGGTTTAATTTTTCACGGTTTGGGGTTTAGGGATTAAAGTTTAGGGTTTATGGTTTAGGTTTGGAGTTTAGAGGTTAGGGTTTAGGGTTTACAAGAATCTAGTAAATTCTTTTAATAAAAACTTAAATAAGAGTTTCAAAATAAGGTTTAGGGTTTCAGGTTTCGGGTTTAGGGTTTAGTGTTTAGGGTTTAGGGTTCAGGTTTTATAACACTTTAGTAAATTATTTTAATAAAAACTTCAATAAAAGTTACAAAACACTTGCTAAAATGTTATAAAATGCTTAGTGTTTAGGGTTTAGGGTTATAACACTTTATTAAATGTTTTTAATAAACAATTAAAAAAGTCACAAAAATGTATTTTAAAACGTTATAAAATTATTAGTGTTTAGGGATAGGTTTTATGGTTTAGAGTTGGGGATTTATAACACTTTGAGAAATTATTTTAATAAGAACATAAAAAAAAGTTACAAAACACGTGTTAAAATGTTATAAAATTCTTAGGCTTTAGGGTTTATAACAATTTAGTAAATGCTTTCAATAAACACTTAAAAAAAAGTAAGAAAATTCTTGTGAAAATGTTACAAAATACTTAGGGTTTAGAGTTTAGGCTTTAGGCTTTATGGTTTTTGGTTTAAAATGCTATAAAATGCTTACGGTTTAGGATTTAGGGTTTATAACATTTTAGTAAATTATTTTAATAAAGAGTTCAAAAAACTTTACAAAAAGATAGCTGAAATGTCATTGAATGCTCAGGGTTTATGCTTAGTGTTTAAAATGTCATAAAATGCCTAAGTTTGGATTTACGGTTCACAAGGCTTTAGTAAAATCTTTTTATAAACACTTGCAAAAAGTTACAAAACACTTTTTAAAACGTTATAAATGCTTAGTGTTTAGGGTTTAGGGTTTAAGATTTAGGTCTTATAACGCTCCAATAAATTATTTTAAGAAACGCTTAAACAAAGTTACAAAACACTTTTTAAAATGTTACAAAATGCTCGGGGTTTAGAGTTTAAAGTGTTATAAAATGCTTACGGTTTAGAGTTTAGGGTTTAGGGTTTATAAAAATTTAGTAAATACTTTTAACAAACACTTAGAAAAAAGTTTCAAAACAGTTGCTAAAAAGTTATAAAACACTTAGGGTTTAGGTTTGAGGGACACTTTAGTAAATTCTTTTAATAAGCACTTTTAAAAAAGTTACAAAACTCTTGTAAAATTTAAAATTCTTAGGGTGTAGGTTTTAGTTTAGGGTTTATAAAACCACTATAGTAATGCTTTAATAAGCACTTTAAAAAAGTTACAAAATGCTTATTAAAATTTTATAAAACGTTTAGTGTTTTAAAATGTTACAAAATACTTGCTAAATTGTAATAAAATGATTAGGGTTTAGGGTTTATAGCTATTTAGTAAATTCTTTAAATAAACACTTAAAAAAGAGAGTTATAAACGCTTCTTAAAACGTTATAAAATAATTAGGGTTTAGGGTTTGGGGTTTAAAATGTTATAAGGTGCTAATGGTTTAGGGTTTAGGTTGTCGGTGTGGATATTAGGATTTAGGGTTTATGGTTTATAATGCTTTAATAAATTCTTTTAATAAACACTTATAAAAAGTTAAATCATGGTTTTTAGGGTTTGGGGTTTTTTGGGGTTTTTGGGTTTAGGGTTTTTTAGGGTTTAGGGCTTTTATGGTTTAGGGTTTATGGTTTTTTAGGCTTTAGAGACTTTTATGGTTTATGGATTTTTCAAGGTTTTTAGGGTTTAGGGTTTGGTGTTTAAGGTTAATGGTTTAGGGATGAGTGGTTTGGGTTTATAGAACTTTAGTAGATGGTTTTAGTAAACACCTAAATAAAAGTTTAAAAACCTAGAGTTTATAAGACCTTAGTAAATGCTTTCAAGCTTAGGTTTAGGTTAGGGTTTTATGAGAACCCTTAGTTAAATGATTTTAGGGTTTTTTTTCAGGCTTTAAGTGTTAGGATGTTGGGTTTTGGGTCTGGGGTTTGGGGTTAGGTTATAAACACTTTGGTTATTCTTTTAATCAACCACTTAAATAAAAGCTACGGAACCCCTTTCTGAATGTTTATAAAAATTATTAGTGGTTAGGGTTTATCGTTTTGGGGTTTATTGTTTGGGATTTATGGTTTCAGTTAAGGGTTTAGGTTTATAGCGTTTATGGTTATGGTTTATGTTTGATTTAAAACACTAATGTTTACAAAATTCTTTTTAAATATAAAAAACAACATTTAGGTTTAGGGTTTAGGGTTTAGGATTTATAACACTTTATAAAATTATTTTAATAAACGCGTAAAATATTTTAAAATACTTTTTAAAATGTTATAAAATGATTAGGGTTTAGGTTTTGGTGTTTGATGGTTTGGGGTTTATGATTTTAGGTTTATGGTTTATGGTTTATAATATAAAAGTTACACTTAAATAAAAGTTGCAAAACACTCCTTAAAATGTTATAAATTAATTAGGGTTTAGGTTTTAGGGATTAGGGTTTAAATTTACAAAATAAAATTTAAAATGTTATGAAATGCTTAGGGTTTAGGTTTTAGTGTATAAGGTATAGGTTTTAGGGTTTCGGGTTTAGTGTTTAGGTTTAAGGTTTCTAAATCTTTAGTAAATTGTTTTAATAAACACATAAATAAAAGTTACAAAGCACCTTTTGAAATGTTATAAAAGGCTGAGGGTTTGCGTCTAAGGTTTAGGCTTTTCGCTTTAGGGTTTATAGTTTAGGGTTTAGCTTTTATGGTTTAGGGTTTATAGCACCTTAGTATATTA
>APFE030944785.1:0-20044 GCA_000404065.3 Pinus taeda
AAATATTTAAATTTGCCCCAAAAATATATAAACTAGATCTCTTCCACAAAAAATTATATCAAAGAATAAAATAGGCAAGTTTACCGAAGTATCTCGTACAAAATGCTAAAAAAAATATCTAAAGTAGATCTTTACCACTAAAATTTATTTTCCGCTTTGAGGAACATCGGCTTAGAAACATATGTTATTCAATTGAAGCATTTTCTAAAATAGTATCATATTGCACTTCATTGAACTTCAAAGCACACGTAATGGAGGAGAGTCCTTCGAACATTTTAGTACTCGTTATCTTCATAATTGAATTTGAAGCGAATTAGAAGTTTTAGCGTTATTAATGTATTTCTATTCCTATTAAAAGATGTAGTGTCATTAATTTATAATTAATTAAATCAAAATAACTAAATGAAGAAGTTTAAAAAGAAATAGGGTAGGAAAAGCGGGAAAATTTTAACAATGGTGATAAAGGCAATTTAGAATTTGAGTAATTAGAATTTCTAATAGGAATAATGTGTTATAGTGATTAGGATAAATTTGAATTTTTCGAAAAGTCGATTTATTTTAGAATATTTATAGATGCGAGGTATTTTGGTAGTGAACAAGAATACAATTTGGGTAAGAGAACAAGAATCCAACAAAGTTATAAGCTTTGCTCAAATTTACATGAAAGTTCAACTTGAGAGTGACAATAATAAATAATAAATTTAAATATATTAAAAAAATAAAATAATTTATTTATTTCCATTTAAAACTTCCCAATTAAATTTCATCCTCTAGATTCCATATTGCAATGACGTATGTAAAATATTGAATTGTGAAAAACTACCAAAAAAATCAAAATATTAATGCATCAACAATTTGCTAATGAAATTCCTTCCCAACAAATAAACATGTGGTACTCCCAAACACAAGAAAAATGCTATTATTACTTTATTATTATGTGATTTCATGCAACATATATTATATTCAACTTCCAAATTCAAGTGTGGAAATTTATAAAATGAAATTGACTAACATGCAACTCTTTCTCTCTCTAACCATCACTGTAATTTGTTGGCCATGATTGTAATTTGTTGAATTTCATTATTAAAGTTTCAAGATAGACTTTAAGAAAGTAGACTTATTTGCAATTGTTGAACTTCAAGATTTGCAACAGAGTTTGCCTAGGAATGATTGACAAACGCCTATATTTTCTTGCAACATTTGCCACATCTCCATGTCTTTGTGGCTTTAGTCCAACCCCTGTCCTAACATGTATCACAAGAATGATTGGCAACTGTTTATATTTTGTTGAAACATTTGCTACATCTCCACGTCTCTTTATTTTGTTGAAACATTTGCTACATGAATGATTGGCAGTTGTCTATATTTTGTTGAAACATTTGCTACATCTCCACATCTCTATATTTTGTTGAAACATTTGTTACATCTCCAAGTCTCTGTGGTTTTATAGAGCCCATGCAGTCCAACCCATGACATGTATCACTTAGAAAATAAACTAATGGTACCTTCTCTGCTAAAAATAAGTACCCAAAAGGTGAAAATATGCTCAAAGGACACGTATCACTTAGAAAATAAACAAATGGTACCTTCTCTGCTAAAAATAGGTACCCAAAAGGTGAAAATATGTTCAAAATAGATAACAAAAACTTCAAAATTTGTTATAATGAAGCTCCCCAAAAGCTCCAAAGTACAAGTTAAAACTCCCAAAGATTTTGGAATGTTTCCTACCAAGCTCCTATTAAGAGGAGAACATGGTATATGTTTTCTGTAATGTCTAGGAGCAGTACCATACTAGTGTTACTATAATAAACTGTAAAAGGAAAATAAATACTTTAAAAATTCCACATTATCTTTTCATAAGACTTTTTTCAATGGAAATAGCTCATATTATTTGGTGAACAAAGTAAATTTTGTTTTTCTCGTAAATTTTTTATGACTAGATCCCAATAATTTCTTAGTTATGTTAAAAAAAATGTTAAGTAAACTTGATCCATTTGACTGCATTTAACATTTCTGACTGCTGTAGTTTTATAATCCCCATGCCAACATATACTGCATTGAGATTCTTGTGCTTCAAAAAATGCAGATCTGGGGGCTGAGATGAGGAGAGGAATATATACTTTTAGAAATTAGGTCTGCGAAGAGAATTGAAACTTCATCAGTGTGAATGTATAGATATAATGTATAGATATCAAGGGAAAATTACAGTTTTCTCTTTATTATATGGGATATCAAAAAAATTATATATTTTTCATGTATGTGTAAGTTTTGACAGAGGTAATGGATATTTTGACCTACGTGATCTGCAGCAATTTTTAGGCTGATTTGTGGTTATTTTAAGAGAAATGTTGTTTTTTTTAAATGTCATTTATGTTTCATCTTTCATGAATGTATTACAATCATAAAATCGGATTCTGACCAAGGATGTTAAGAAAATTAAATTGGTAACTTTCCCATTATAGAAATACTTTAAAATATATGATCAAATAATACAAACAAATACCATTAAATAATACAAACATATACCATTAAATCTACTGAAGATGGAAAAATAAAATTTAGACAAAGTATTTGATTTGCATATGTGCTCATGGATCATTCTCATGGCTGAGAATGAACATTTCTTACATCACATGGTGGGTCAATATTTACATATTGAATTCTTTTACACTAATAATAATAATCTGATCCTCACTAATAATTTTTCGATAAAGTATTTGATTGGATTTGCATAACGATTTTTAGTAATCGTTATCTTCATATTTGAATCTGAGACGAATTAGAAGTTTTAGCGTTATCAATGTATTTCTAGTCATATTAAATCAAAACAGTTAAATGAAGAAGTTGAAAATAAATTACTGTAGGAAAAGCAGGAAAATTTTAGTAATGGTAGTAAAGACAATTTAGAATTCTAGTAAAATTTAGAAGTTGTAATATGAATAATTTTTTAGGGTAATGAGGGTAAATTTGATTTGATCAAAAAATCAATTTATTCTTGAAGATTTATATATTGGAGGTTTTGGTAACTTATACTGTTTTCATGATTATTTCATTCTAATTTTTCTAGGGGAAACTCTAACAAATTCCACAATGTTTTCTCATGATATAATATAAGGCTTACCATTTCTCTATGGCAGTAGCCCATGTTATTGGGTCAACAAAGTAAATTTTGTTTTTTTTGAATTTTTCATGATATATGATCGAATCTCAAAAATTTCTATGCTAAGTTTAAAAGGAGAATTGTTAAGTAAACTTGATCCACTTGAGTGCATTTAAGTCAACGATATTAATCATTTTTAAGAGAACAAATCTATTATTTACTACCTTTTTCCTCGATTAAATTTTTAAAGGAAAATCATGTGTATTGTAGCTATCTATGTAATTAATTTTTAATGATTAGCACAATTTCGAAAATAAACAAGGTTTTAAGTATTCATCTTAAAAAAATATTACACATTTTTTTTTTGTGATTATACATTATTTTTAAAGTACTTATAAACTTTTTGATAAATTTACTTGATACACACATTGGACATTATAGTAATATTATTAGACATAAATTAATATAATAACTCAATTATTAAAAACTGCTACTAACTTTTTCACTTATTTTTAGTATATAACTATTATAAATTATGAGATGTGAACTATTGTGGATATTCTACTCGATAGTTCAATGCAATAAATTTCCTAACATATATTAGAAAATATGAAATCACACTAGAAGGGTTAATTTGCCATTAGTTTTCTAGATTTGTTAATTACTATTTATTGTGTATGAATGCAAATTATAATTATGTAGAAAATAGAGAATGAACCGAATAAACACTTACAAACCATAATAACACAAGATACGACCCAGGAAACCCATTCGAGAGAAAGCCTAGTTGTAGGTGAGGCTACTGCATTCTCTCTTTATCTTTCTTTAAATGGAACCAGAATCAAGTAAAATGAAGTGAGACCTATAGCCCATGAGATACTAATGTATACAAACCCTCTCTATTTTTTTCTCTCCCTATCCACTCTCAGTTATTCTACTCATATATGGAAAAAATGTACTCAAATAGAATAGAACCTCTTTTCCTCCTAGTGACCCGGCTAAAACAAAGCTCGATAGATTAGTAATAGTTACGTTTGGCTCTTTTAACTCTTAACTAGAGTTAAAGCATGAACTCTTCTAGGGCATTCTTCAACATTATGATCTTCTAGTTCAACTTGTTTGTGGCATAACCTTTTCATATGGACTATGATTGACACATTTATTATTTTGTTAGAAAGGATGTGTAGAATAATTGTCAAGAATTCCAGGATCAAGTGAGAAAGTTTTACCTAAAAAAATTTTCATTTGATACCTCTAATGAATTTCAAAAGGTTTTATATCTGAATTTACTAAAAGGTATGCACTAGTAAAAATGGTCTTGTGAGATAATTCCTTGACTTTTTCACTCTAAAAGAATCAAGATGAATGAATATAGTATAATTATTGATCGCTATCACCACTCACCATTTTCTAGTCCCCAAAATCGCTAAAGAAGGTTAGGAGATTTTTCCTCCACCTTCTCTCAGGTTTACCATTTATCCTTGCCTACAAGTTGTCATTTCAACCCAATATACCAGATTCCATGTTGATCCTATATTTTTGTTCTAGACATCCTTTACAAATTGTATCATTTATTATATCTTTCTGAGCATCTATTGCCAAATCCTTTATAAAAAGTAGGACCTTTTTCTCTTCTTTATCTAACATGGAAGGTCATAGAGTTTATGATTCTCTATATTTTCCACTATGTAAATGCAAATGTATGTGGGTAAACTAAGTCTAAAGGTGTTATCTCAAAATTTTCCTAGTATCTCTAAAGGACCATATCATATAGGCTTGGTTTTATTACTAAGAACCTATAACCTCTCATTGTTTAACTATAACCTTACTCTATCTACCATTTCAAATGACCTCTCAGTTATGTGTTGATTATGCTAGGAATTGTACTTTTCTTGTTAATTTTGTTTCTTCTCTAATACTATTAGATAAATCTTCCTAATCTTCTCAACTTTGTTTCTACCATTAATCCATCCCTCGTGGGATCCTCTTGCACACTTCGTTGATGCTCATATGTAATAGCCAAAGGTGAAGGTGGTAAATATCCAAAACAAGAATAAAATAGGGACTTCCAAGTACAAATATGGACTACGGTATCATAAGAGTGTTGTCTATATACCATATTTTCATCTCAATTCTTTGGGTGCTTTTGATTGTAACTGCTCAAAAGTTGCATGTTGGATTAAGGGGGACTAACCCAGGTTTAGAGTTGTTCACACCAACCAACAAAACCCTAACTGTTGTCCCTTTTGGCAAGAACCTACATATCACAGGCTACAATCTCACTTGAAGCAATATTGGGGGATGCTAAAATCATGTTTTTGCATCGAGGGACATGTGATAAACGATTCCTAGGCTCTAACAGTTTAGATCTACCTTCGTGCAGATTAGTATCCTTCTAGGGCTCGTTACTGTAACTAAGTTAAAATTGTTTTTAGACCTTTGCGAAGGTCTATGATTAGTATTTTCAGACCTTAAGTAATCGACTTATCTATTTTCAGGCATCAATAAACAACCCTAGATCTGAGCTCGTGCAGATCTATCCATTTCATCAGAAAACATAACAAAAATAGATTTTAACTTTGCTAAAGTAGATAACTACTCATATCATGCATAATTAAGATAGATTTAGTGGCTTCTTGCAACATTCATTCATTATATCATAAAACCATATCATTAAGTGACAAAATATAACATAACAAATTCGACAGAAATGCATAGTAATTCCTCAAAATCAGTGTTTATTGATCTTCAATGTTTAGATTACATACTCTTCTACCCCACGTACTTAGTCGTAAGGGTCTACACACTCACTTGTGGACTTACCAAGGCCTCCTGTGCACTCAGTTTTAGGAGCCTTCCCCTTCTCACCTAATTATAGGAAGCAGAGTCTTCCTGCCTTAGTACTCACCCAAAATAGTTCCTATCTTGACTTAGCTGACTTCTCTACCATTAAGTTACATCTAAAACTCGCTATGGCTTGAATATATAGACTTTTCAATATGATACCATGGTCCGTGGACCATGGGTGAGTCTCAAAACCGACTTAGGTATCTATCCAAACAAGGGGATAGGTCCCTTTTGACTTCTATCTATCTACACTCTCTGCACCTACATTTCGTAGAGACTTTACATATTTTACAAAAACTTATACAAAATTTTGGTTAACTAACCCCGAAACTAACCCTAGGGACCCTATCCTAATAGGCTCCAACACAAAGATCGTGACTCTCCCTTGAGTTACTGAGTTGGCACCTCGATCTTGCTATGAAGACTGCCCAACTCAACCTGCATCACTGCAACTTTAGCAATGCTCTGTGCTGCAGCCCGTTTTACCTATTCGACCAATTTCTCGATTGTTAGCCCCTCCACTACTAGGTGCATTGTCTGTTATGTACACTGTAGCCCCTTGACATTTTCCTGAAGTGAAAGAGTAAGCTGACAAGCTTCATCTAGCCACGATTGTAGTCTGGCCTTCAACAAGGCCTCTTTGATTTGTAATTCTTCCACCTGTGGGTGTAGCTGCTTTCCCTCCTATAGCTTTGCAAGGCGTTAAGCTGGCGCAAAAGCGCACACAGTCGCTTGGACATCATCATACTGCTTTTTCATTTCTCAGACATTGATGGTCAACTTCTGCAGGTTCGGGTCTCGCTACAGATTTGTCCATATTTCCGTTGTTGCATCAATCATCGAGGAGGAGTCATTGACTACAGTATCCAATGTGTTCATTCCATCCTTGATTGCTGCTTGACATTGCTTGTGAACCTCTGGTGGAGTTGTTGGCTCCAATTTCAACTACAACTATGATATCTTCATTTGGAACTCGAAGTTAACCCTGCCAACTTCATCCTTCTCTGCGCAAACTGCGGCAGCCAACTTCCTTACTTTTGCCAAGTCTTCAGCATCCTCCGGGATCTGTAATTTTGACACTATTTTACAGGCCTACTCTATTGTAATCTCTAAGCTCTGATTACATTTTTGTATCTCCTCCTTGGCCTTCAATGCTTGGGTTTTTTCCACTTACATTTTCTCATTGTTTACCTTGAACTCACTAATGACTGTGAGGGCACACTACTCTCTGATCTGCAACCATTTTGAAACCTCCTTATGCAGTGCATGGAGGGTCTAGAGCAGCAGCGCAGCCAAATTCAAGCCCATGTCCTTTACTGTGTTAATCACAATGCGATCCTCATCCAAATCTACGTGGACTGACCCCTGTAGAAATGGTATGACTCTGTGTTCTAGAGTATGTTCTAGCTCTGCCACTGTGCTACTTCCCTGTGTCAGGATTGGTTGTGCTCCGCTCACTTGCTCGATGCCCACCTGGATCCTGTTAGCCTGGATCTGCAGCTTGCGCAGATCCTTTTGTATACTCCCCAAGATCTACATATATTGTTTCCCAAACTACTGCAACACTTCAGTTGTTGTGTCTCTCACCTTGTCTGTGATCTCATAGAGATCGCCTTCCATCAGCACCATTGGGTCAAGATGCATATGCCTATTAGACTTTTACATTTTTCACTATCCAACAACCTGCTCCTAACTGTGCTGCTTCAAGGTGAATGAAGTGCTTTGCTCCTCATTCCTCCTCCTTCCTGTGCAGACAACTTCTACTTGTCTATGTACTTGGAAGCAGACTTTTCACCTTTATCTATTTCGTGGCGATCTTTTCCAATCTGCTCTTTGGTAGCGTGCTCTTTCTCCATTCATTCCTTCTCCGTAGCTACCTTAACAGATTCCTTCTTCTTCTGCTCAGCCAAGGTACGAACAACCTTCTGAGTTGCATCCTTTCTCTTCTGCGCAGCAGAGCTCTCTATGGGTTTGCTTGTTCCCACATCAAGCATCGTGGGACCACATCACTCTCCTGGCTAATACCCCACAATATCTTGGATATCCGTCTCAGATACCAAATAAGGAAACTGATGCCATGTGTGTTGTGGGTCCTTCTGTGCTCTTATTGACACATTGTGGAAATTGGCCTTGAACTCCATGTAGGCCGTCAATTTCTCGAACTAGGATGGTGACAACCTCAGCCTCTAATTAATAACCATGTGAAGGTCCATCTCCATGAGGATCCATAAAATATTCAATTCCTTTACTCGTTTCAGATCCTTTGTAGACAATAGTGAGGAAAATCGCACTACCTCAGGTAAATCTTCCTTGTGCAGGAGAAACTAACTGTCCTCTGGAAACCTCCAAGCAACTAACGTAATAGACAATAAAATACAAGCATAATGAAATGGCTTGCTTTCTTCCTAGGCTTCTTGGCATTTTGTGACGAACTCTTGGCATAGATACTTTTCCTAGTTGTATTAGACACCCTTCAGGCATTGTGCTACAAGTGACACTACTGACACCGGAGCTTCAACCACGCGACACTTCCTCATGATTTTTCTCGCAAGAATCTGGGCAATGAACTATACAACATGGTCATTAATTGAGAGGATAGAGTATTAACGTGACCTTTTAACAAGGCCATACTCTTTCTTCATTTTATCAGTGAATTCTTTCTCCCTGGTTTTCCCTCCAAACTCCTCGGCAGGGAATGCTCCTTTATATGGAAATTCCATGATCCTATGGATCAACATGTCTGTAATCGGGATTGGATCCCAAAGCCATAGACACCCATCATGCACCAGTGCGAGGAGCTAGAACACACACACTTTGTTGATAGTTGAGTGATGATAATGCAACATGCAGAGCATGTGCAACAACCCTACCTGCTCAACACCGTGGACCCACTTCATGGGCTCCAGCTGTGTAACCCTTGTCTCCTCATAGTATATGTTTGTCATATATTTATTTGTTGTTAAATGCAGGAACATCTCATGATTTGCGAGGTCCCGGTCCTCCATTTTTAGCACTGGAATGCGCACTAACCTAGGACCTTCAAATTCGATCTCCCCAGGTAGCAGGGTGTCGGAACTATGAATTTACCGGAGTCGGGATCCTTGGTTACATTGTTTCTTCCCTTCCACGGAGGGATATACTCAGGAATCCTTGAGATAGGCTCAATCTCTGAGGCGTCTACTTCTTTGACACTTTCATATTCCTCCTCCTCTAAATCCACCAGTTTCTTTAGTTATTTGTCTTTTTTCTCCTTCTGCTGCACCTCTAGATTCTTCCTTAATGACATTCTCACTCACACCAAATTCTTTTTCTTCTCCTTTGTGGTTGGATATTTCTTCTTTGTGGCTAATTGCTTTGGCCTCACCAACCTCGGTATGGTAGGGGTTGTAGCTTCCATAGTTGATATTTTAGGGCTTGTCATGTCATACACAGTGGCTTCAGAACACATGGCTTCGGTGAGGTTGGTGGTAGTCATTTGTTAAATAATGACATTCTGGTTCCATGCAAGTAAGGCATCAAATGTTAGGCTTGCCACGAAATCCTCCCAAAATTGACGACTCATAAAATTTAGACAACAAATCACCCAGACCAGTCTCAAAATTCAAAGTGTTCTTTGATTGTCCAACATTCGAGATTTATAAGGATTTTTAATTCAAATCCAACCATTCCTGCCAAATTCTTATAATAAATTCGTCTTTGGTGGCAGATCTTCAAATATTTTCACCATAGATAGCACCTACCCGGTCCTCTTAACTAATTTTTGGCCCTCAAATCATGAATGGTAACTTCAATTGCTACAATTGGACTGACCTACACAGCACCATCCTACATAGCATATTTCATCCAACACAACTTCACATGTCGCACCCCTGTCATCCATCATGCAACCTTTCTACCACGTTCTTCACTTCCTCGGGCTACTTAATTTATAGTCCCGCAATCCCTTGCAACTGTATGGATTACTAATACTTTCCTGCTTCCATATAGTAATCGTGCAGGGGTAGGATCCCCTATGTACATCTTGAATCTACTTCCATTGACTTTTCCACGGAATGGTTCTCCATTCAGTTTCATGAGCTAAACTGTGCCACCATCCGTGATTTCCTTAATAATATATGGCCCCAACTGGTGCATTTGAAATTTTCCTGGAAAATTCGTGAACTTGGTATCATATAAAAACACCAAATCATCTATCTTGAATGTGTGCAGCTTAATTTGTCGATCATGTCAGGCTTCCTCGCGTTCCTTTTGCACTTGTTGATGAAATCCTGCAAGGAAGTGGTCTTCTTATAACTCCATGATCCACGCGAGTCGTTCTTCCGATGTCTCATAGTCTGCCTTCTCAATCAAGGCTGCAATCTATAAATTGGGCAAAATATACTCCATCAGCATGATTACTTCAATTCCATAGACCAACCTAAATGGCATTTGTCCTTTTAACTTCTATATATGAATATATATAAATACTCTTCCAGAGTAGTGGCTTATGAAATGATAAATTGACTCTATCAATATAATTCCAAGTAAGAAAACATATAAAACATTAGACAAAATTAGAGGTATAAAATGGGCCTCATAAGGAGTATCATAAAATAATAGTGGAAATAATAAAATAAGATTAGATTACCTCATCAAGTTTTGGAGGGAAGAAAGAAAGAAACTATTTTTTCAACCTATTATTTCAACTTATCTCCCTATGATTTTACTCATATTTCAAGTGGGAACACTCCTTGGATGCACAATTTATTTTTTCATCCAAGAAGTACTCATATTCCATACTTCTGATGGACGCTACTACATGAAAAATATGAAATACATGAAAGTCTGATTGCAATCACATTTTTTCATGTATTTCACATTTTTCATGTAGTAGATTCCATCGAAAGTATGCAACATGGGTACTCCTTGGATGGAAATTTAAAGTAGGGATCCAGTGAGTGCTCCCACTCAAAATTTGAGTAAAATTGTAGGGAGATAAATTGAAAACACAAGTTGAAAACCGAGTTTGTTTTTTGTTTATTATCTTTTTACCTTTTCACTCCAAAAAATAGTGAATCACGCCCATCGTGGGCATCATCATATTGAATGTTATTGTTTCTTATAAAGTTGATTTTTTTTGTACATTTTCATTTTAATGCCCATTTTTTACCTCAAAATTTCTCTAATGAGCACATACGAGTAATAATCCCTATTGGGAGTAATGTTATACAAAAAACCCTAGCTTACACTGAAAGGAAAACCATGCAAATGACACAGACATAAAGTATGGAATAATCCTCTAGAATAAAAAATTTAATGATAACATATTTTATAACAAGTAATAGATAACAAACTAGTCAAGGGTTTGTATAGTAACCAAGATAAAAAAATACAATTCTATAAAAAAATCCTTCCCTTTAAAAAAAATAACCCTTCCTTCAATTCCTTCTTGGCATAATTTGAGAAATTCTATATTGATAATACAATGTAGATTAGTGGCTTACATGGCCATATAATATTATTCTAAAAAGCGACAATATAAGAACTATTAAGTAATAGAGAAGCCAATACTCGAAAACAATCTTCAATAGGTGATTTTACCTATATTTAGTGTCATCCATAATGAAGGAACATTTTTTGTTACTATAAAATCGAAAGGTAAAAATAAAACCATGAAACCAGAAGTTATTATATTTGTAGTGTTGCCTCGAAAAAACTCCAAAGGGTTGTAAACACCAAGCCAAAAGCATTAAAATTTATGTTAGAAATTTTAGTATCACATAAGTCGAAAGAGTTTATAACTTCAAAATTTAGGGATTACAACAGCAAATGCGCCTTCGAATTTTGGAACAATCCCAAAAAAGTTCTTGATGAAAAAGTACTCTGGAATATTAGAAAACTAATCTATGGTGATTATAAATGTTGGAGTAGTTGAATCTTGAAATAGAAAAAACCCTCATTTTCTCCCCATTAGAAAAATAGAAGAAAGAAATAGTAATGAAAAATTACTTACAAACATAAGACACGAGCCGAGGTAAAAACATTTAAAGCCGACAAAGAAACAAGGGAAAATTAAGAAATAAATCCTTGATCGATAGCAACTGAACGACAAAAGTGGTGGACTTAATTACAAATTGGCTGAGGGTCCCAGTAGTGGAGGCAACGATCAAAACTTCTAAAAACCATATAATGCTATCCATCATAGCTCTGTGGAAAGTTAATCCTAACCATTAGATTGGTAGGTGTATAGTACTAGAGATGGTGCCACATTCAATCACCATGTTTTATTGTGAAGACAACTAGAAAGTTCTCGTATTATGATTGCTAGCAACTTGGACATTAATACAATTAATACCTAACCATAGTATCACAAATTCATATCTCTAATTGTGGCACAATAACATAATAAGAATCATCATGGTCTATGAATAAAAATTAAAGTTATATCCATTATATGGTTGTGACATTGTGGTTAAATGTATTTATTAATGTATGGATCAATACTATTGACATGTGTTAGATAAAAAATGAGAACTCATTACAACAATTTGGTAGTTATTGTATCAAACATTATAACATTGGATATTGTTGACAGTGTTGGACTTTCCAACATTTAAGGTGGTCTCCCCAATATGTGGTCCCAACTAGACCTCACAGTGTCTGGGATAGGCTCCCAATCCAAAATATGACTCGGTTTTCATCTACTTAAATATTTTCCTTGCCTTTAGTTGTCAACAAGAGAGAGAATCACATGTGTGCCTTCAAAAAGCAAGATAGTGTGCATGGTGAATCTTCAATTGCAAGTGCATGAAGGTTATTCTACCATAGAGGGGAAATAAAGTGAGCCTCTAGGAGAGGGGTAAGAGTACCACCCTAATAAAGAAACACACAAACATCAATGTTTCATCTTACATCCATCAGAATAGTCCACACACATGTGATAAACATTATAACCATTACAACATATTACCAATAGAATAAGCACTAAAATAACCAATATAGTTCAATTAGCTTAGTATTGGCGAAAGACAACATGAACCATGAATGTTCGGATAATAGTATTAAAAACATCCATAATCCATGTATGAAAATGTGTTGGCCATCAGGGCTTCAAATATTAAGAAAACGTCCCAATATTCATGAATATAACGAACATCACTTTCTCTAACAGTGGAGCGTTTGAGGTTAAAATTCCTTTACATGATAAATGAGGGTCTATTTATAACTTCATGAGTGACCTTTCATATCCTCATGACTCTTGACTTTCTAACTTCTGGTGACCTTTTGACTTCTACAACATTTGAAGTTTGAAATGACTTTTGGTATTATTGTTGATTTGGGGTAGAATCAGATATGATCTAGCCATGAAAATTGGTGGAGAGACTAAAGCACATGAGATCTCCAATACCCAAAAATGGTTTGCATAGAATCTAACTAGTTTGTCAGATATTAAAATAATTAATATTTTTAATGGAGTCCCTAAGTAATAAAATATTAATGTGAATTAATATAAAACTAAGTTAGAATGGTCCAAAATTCATGGATTAATCCAAATCTAGTCTTAGCCATTGATTAGGGACTTAATCTTGGCCGTTGAATTGTCAATGAGAAAAGCATAAGAGGGTAACTTGGAGAATACACCGAGTTGATCAAGATTTCGATTCTCTGGGAAGGGTTTGCTGAGGAAGTCGAGAGAGTGATCAGAGTTGCAGCTGAGGTGTAGTGAATACATAAGCAAAGAGGCAATTATAGCACCAGGAGTATCAGCATGGAAGCCAAGAGAGAGGGACGCAGAGCCAGCCAGAGGTTCACGCAGAGCCAACTAGGGCTCATGTAGAGGTAGCCAGGAGCTGCGCAGTGCCTCAGAGAGCCAGTGTGGATGACGCAGAGGCTCTAAGGGCTGAAAAAGTGCCACCAGAGGCTGTTGCATGGTGGTCTAGGGTGGCATTGCGTAGAAGTTGGGCCAGAAAGGGCTAATGTAGACCCTAGAGGCTGACGCTAGGATTTTCATGGGGCAGATTAGAGCTGGGAGCTATCAGAGTGCTTATTCGGGGTTTCAACTACAACATCTTTCAACTGAGAGGTACTACTGCCAAGATTATTCTCTATTGGGTGAGCTGGTTTTGGCACCTAGATTGTATTCTAAAACTTCTTAATAATTAGAACCGTCAGATAGGTGCACCGGTTTTCCCACATTAGGTTTTTTTGGGGACATTAGTCCAAAAACAACAGTGTCACTTGCGTGCTTGTTTTGTTTCCTTCAGTGGATGATTTGTAATGTGTTTAGCATGTACTTTTATATATTTTTAGTATTTACATGGTAAATAAATTGTTAGCTAATCAGAACAAGTAGGCATAAATAAATCAGAAAGTACATGAAGAGTTTCTAACAGGTTAGACTTAGAAATTCCAAAAATTACATGTCCTTTGGACTTTTGTGACTCTTGATTTTACATATGACCCTTGTAATTCTACTTTCTTGTCTTTTACAATAATTATGATAATATATTTTGTCTTCCATATCATCATATCATCGAACTAGACACATCACTATTTGGGATGATTAGGACCATTGGTGACGAATGACATGGAATTGATTTAGTGCTGCCATGGTTGCCATTGTGTCTTCCCCTTATCATCATCTTCTTTTGGTGCTTCCACCCTTTGAAGTGTCTTCAATCATGGAGTCTTCATGGTACTATGATCATCAAGTTTCAGGTGTGGTCGTGCCTCTTCATGTGCTTCCTTTTTTTATCCTATTTAATCGATCTTATTTTTGTCTGCTTGCCATGAGGTCACTAGAATACATGTTTCTACAATCACTCATGATGAGAAAACAACAATCTGAAAATCTCCTACTATACCATGTTTTATCCAGATTTTACTCTTCATGCCTTTTTGGTGCGCCTAACATAGCTAAGGGCATTGCAGGGTGCAAGGCTACACTTTGAGAGACTAAAGGGATGTGAAGGAGGAGCTTCAAGGATTCAGGATGTGATCATGTGCCACAAAAAGAAAGTAAGTCAAGGGAGGCTGCATGTAGTAAGTATGAAGGACGAACATAAAATATATGGGCTCTCTAAATGTGTTATGCACTTACTACATGGCACACTCCTGAAGGCTCAAGGTTGAAGCTTTGTCCCTTTGGGGTGCACTCATGTGCTTAAGATGGCTCAAGGAGGGTACAGGGTGCACTCCTGAAGGCTGAAGGCTAGGGATTTGTGCCTTTAAGGTACAAAAATGCATTGAATCAGTTCAAAATGGTGCATAGAGCATAGGGGAAGGGTGAAGGGCTGAGCTTCAAGTGTTCATGATGCACTAGTGCACTCAAGGAGGGTGCACTTCTTCGATTTGAAGGATTCTGCTCTAGGAATATATAATTATTCTTGGAGAGCATAGTTCGGAACAAAGAAGGGGATTCAAAATTTTGGAGTGTACCTAACTCTCAAGGTGGTGGTAGGGTGCACTACTTAACAATGAAGGGTCTCCCATCATGGCTTCAGAGTGTACTCCTATGCTCTTTTGCCTTAATTGGCTCACTTTTCAACTAAAATTCGTCTAAGTGTGGATGATTGTTTAAGGAATGAATAAGATGAGTTCTAGACATAAAAACACGTGTGACACATACTAAATAATCATAAAAAATTAGATAGATATAAGAAACAGTGAATATACATCAAAATGCCACTTTTTCCACATTCGCAAAATATAAACAGTGAAGTGTGTGCAAATGTGACCCAAAAATGTCGTTTTATGACAAGAAAGATGTAGTGACCATGAAATGCATATAAGGATATTCAAATCAACACGAAGACACCTAATAACCCTCAAGAACACTCAAGACATATGAATCAACATAAAACGACACTTTAAGACCAAGGTGATGCTTGATACGATAAAGACGTAGGCACCAAAATTCAAATTTAGGGAAATTTTGTAGGGTGTTGTAGTAGCAACAACACTTGGTGACACACTGGGTGGAATTCTATGTTTCAGCTAGACATTTAGGAATTATTGATTTCCCCATGTTCCCACTTTTGACTGGTCCTTAAACCTAACATATTACTTTTCTGTACATGATTGAACACACATAAAGATACACCATATCACAACTGTCTCGATCTATGAAGGGTAATGTGCATGATGAGTTTATGATATTCATATTATGAGTTTTCATCTCTGGTGTTGCTCCACTACTAGAAGGACGTGACAATTCCCTGACAAAGTCACTTGCTTTACCCTGAAGAAGTTGCTTGCTTTACCTCCGTGTGTAGGAATCCTTTCTATTCTTTCACCCTTTATTTGTTTATTTCATAGAAATATGAATTGGAGCTTTTTTTTTTTTCTCATGAGTAGAAGAGGGATGTCGACTAATTGAGAGTAGAGAAGTTTTCCCTTTAGATAAGTATTTTAAGATCCTTGATCTAGGTTTCCTTGCTTTAGATTTTCCCCTTATCCCTTCTATACAAGATTGGAAAAGAGTTAACATACAAGTAGACATATACCAAGTGGATTGGTTCAAACAATAGGATAAGAGAAGGTATAATAGGTTCTTGCAAGGTTCTCCTATTGGAAAAATTGTATTTTCCATCTGGCGTTAGCTCAAACGATGGCATTTTTTTCCCAAAAAAAGACGCAGAATAAGGAAATAGACAAGCATTGCAATTGTTACATTCCTCTTTTATTGCACTACAAAGTCCTTGGTCCATGCAAATTCACACACAGGTATTATTTATGTATAGTGACCGAAACAACAGGACATAAAAGGACATGAAAATTAGAATTGACAACACAAAACAAACAAACAAAGAAAAGACACAAAAGAGCATATACAAGAACTGCAGCATATAAGTACTACTAAAAATAATGCTTAATATCATTCCCATTAATGGGTATGGGGCCAAGCATCCCATCCAGATATTTGAGCTTGAAATCATTTTGGTCGAGTTTCTCTTCAATCGTGAATGGTCCAATCCACAATGGCTAAAACTTTGTATGTTTACCTTTGCCTTCATGGGGTTTATCTCATCTCAAAACTACGTCACCCAAATCAAATCTCTTTTCCCCTATGGATTTTCCAACAAGCCAATGCTTTATATGGTTCTACTGCATGAAAGTTTGGTCGTTGGATTTGAGTTGATCTTCCTTGATTTTTAGTAAAGTTTCTATCATATTTTGAACCAGTAGGGAAGGTTTACATTATGACTCCTGAGAGAGTTGCAAGGTTCGCGGGTACATGATCGGAGGCAAGATAACTTCTTTACCATACACCAGAAATCGCGGCAAGGTTATTAGAGAAGGTTTTGGGGTAACATGATCAGCCCAAGATACATTAGTCAAAATAGTATGTCATCTCTTCCTTTGAGAGAAAATGTTCTTCTTATGAATCCTGGGAATAAGATTTTTATTTGTGGATTCAAATATACCCATCTTTGAGGATAATAATTAGATGTGTGCTTGAGAAGAATCCCATTTTCCAATGAAAAATCATAAAGTTTTAATTATGAGAAGTAGGTTTCATTATCAAAGATAAGTTATATAGGAACGCCAAACCTACTGATGATGTTTTGTTGTATAAAATAAATGACTTCCTATTCCTTTACCTGTCTTTGTGGAACTACTTCTAACCACCGGGTGACATAATTTGTGGCTACAAAAATATACCAATGTTTGTTTGATGAGTGTGGAATAATCCCTCTAATAACATCAAGGTGCCATTGTTGGAATAATTCTTTGACTTCTACTGGGAGCAGTGGGCAGGGTGATCTTTGATCACAACCGGTGCATTTCTTACATGCTTAACAGTTGGACACATAGGCGTGAGCATCCTTAAAAAGAGTGGGCCAATAATACCCAACCCTCGTGACGTTTTGCACTATGGTATCGACCACATCATGGCCACCTACCATTCCATCTTGTACATCCCTGATAACCTTCTTTTTATCTTTCAACTCAAGGAACCTTAACATAGCTCCATTATGGTGCTTCCAGAAAAGCACTACATGGACCAATTGGTATGATAAAGCCTTTAAGTGGATTTACCTTTTATATTTACCTGATAAGTGTGAGGGAAAGGTTCCATGTTCAAAAAATTATCATAAATTTGTGTACCATGGAACTTTGGATGTGCAATGAGGAATGCAATCAATATTTTAAATTTCAACATCCTTGTCCCATCCCGAGAGATATTGTGCGAGAGCATCCTTTGCTTCTACAACTACTCTGTATAGGTCATGACCCTTTATAGTATGAATTGGTTTGAACACCATATTATATTCTTGAAGACATGTCACCCAATTATTCCTCTTCTCACCCAGCTCTTGTTGCACAAGTAACATTCTTACTAATAGCTGAAGTACAAATAGAGTGGTGTGAGCTTTCAATAAATAGGGTCTGAAATACTTCAGTGACTTATACACTGCATATTCTTGTTTACCAATGGTAGGGTAATTTAATCAAGGTCCTTGAAGACTAGCACTCATAAGGTTGCTCATTTCCTTCATTTTCTTTTTGAGTTAATACAACGACAATAAAAAAATCTGAGAAAATGTATAAAGGAGGAAATACCTACCGTAATCTAGAATGAAAAGTGAAGGTACATGGGCAATAACCTGTTTAATCTAAGGAAAAGTGTGTTTCTCCCATTTTCCCACTTATATATTGCATCCTTCTTAACCATCTCCTATATGGGTTTGATTATCTGTGTGTAATCACAGATGCATTTTGTGAGGAAAATTAGTTTCCCTAAGAAACATTGCATGGCTTTCTTATTCACTGGGAATGAGATCTGTGTGACAGCATGGACCCTCTTAGGGTTAATCTTGATATTTCTCTTTGCTATGATGTGCCCTAAGAGGATCCTTTCGGACACACCAAAGGCATTCTTCTTGGGATTTATAAAAAAACAGTACTTTTGACACCTCTTGAATGGCTTCTTTAGATGAAGTATATCATCCGACCTTTTCTTAGAAAATACAGTGAGACCATCTAAGGATACCATAACGCTCTGAACTATAAGGCCATGAAAGGTGATGTCCATCACTCTTTGAAAAGTTTCACAATAATTGATTAGCCCAAATGACATTCTTTTGAATGTGAATGTTCCTCATTTAGTCTAGAATGTAGTCATTGACCTATCCAGTTTCACTATGAGCACTTGGTTATAGCCTAAAAATACATGTATTAGTGAAAACATTTCATAACAAGATACTATTTGGAGTATGTGCTCCACGGATGGAACTAGATAATTATGTTTATCAGAAGCCTGTGTAAGATTTCAGAAATCAACACATACACATATTTCACAATACTTATTTCTTACTGGGACCAAGTTAGACACCCAAGTGTAATGTGTAACTTCAAAGATGATCTAAGCATCCAATAAATTTCTCAATTCCTTTTGAATAACAGGCTCCAATATTAGATGAACTTTTCGTATCTTTTTTTGGAACGGTTTCACCCCTTATTTTATAGGAATCATGTGCTAGATAATGCATGTATCATAAGTATTTAAATCATCATATTTCCAAGCGAACACATCTCGATATTTCTTGAATAGATGAATAAATTCTTCTCGCTCCTCTAGCGAACACCGTGTATCGAGAATGACATATTTCAAATATTTTGGGGTTCCACCAATGACTTGTTCAGATGCGAGCTTTGAAATCTAAGTCTTTGTGTTTGTTGGCCCTCTAAACAGGTTATGCAAGTCATATAAATTCTCAAGGGACACCACAACTTCATCATAGTATTTTCTTTCGGTGCTTGAGATGTTTCTTGTAGAGCCTACTTGTGCTCATTCTCCTCTATGGCGCCATCATTAAACACATTAGCATATTCCATAATCTGTAGTATCTATTGGTCATCATTGAAAATGCGTAAGTCAGTGATAATTTTAGGGAAATATTATTTATATAGAATTTCAATAGAAAAAATAATTTTCAATGGCAACATACTAGAAGCAATGTTTTTTGATGTATCTACTATTGCATTTCTAATTTTTGGAACATAAACAATATTGAAATCCTTAAAATGATTTATCAAATTCCTCACCTCCTGTTGGTAGCTTTTGAGATGAGGTGAAACATAATGTATAGTATCTCACACCTGATGAGTGAC
>APFE030944793.1:0-89767 GCA_000404065.3 Pinus taeda
GTTTGTTTCTCCTTTGGAACATGTACATATGCATCACATCCAAATACCCTCAGATGTGAAAGGGATGGTTTCTTACCAGTCCACACCTCCTGTGGAGTCTTATCCTCCAACGCTGATGAAGGTGATCTATTGACCAGGTAACATGTTGTCTCCACAGCCTCTACCCAAAATTCCTATCCTAACCCAGCACCACTGAGCATGCTTCTTGACCTTCCCATCAACGTCTTGTTCATTCTTTCTACAACTCCATTTTGTTGAGGTGTATATGGAGTAGTCTTCTACTATGTTATACCACACTTCTTACATAATTCTTCAAATTCCTTACTACAAAAAAGAGGACTAAAGAGGTAGAAAAGAAAAGAGAGTGAGCCATCTCCTCCACTAGGTCAACATGACATTGAGGATAGCATTGCACCTGAGCTTGAAAAGGACAAAGATTATTGGCTTGGCAGGGTCATTGATAACCTGGAGATGCTCCTGAAGAATGCCAATAGAGACACCAAGCTTCATAGCCACATGGCAAGGCACTCCTTCAGCAGGAACCAAATTTGAAAAATTAGGCTTAGGAATATGAAAAAGAAGCTAAAGAAAACCCTAATCAAGCTAAAGAAGAGAGATAATCTTGATTTTATTGCTGATGCATCATTGATTGTCTAGCTCGTCATTGACAAGGCAAAAAAAATAAGATAGAAATGATTTTGAGAAAATTTTGGAAATTTTTTAGATTTTGGGCGATTTTGGAATGTTCGGCAATTTCAAGATGGCTAGAAGTGCAGCGAGCTCATTTTGTGTTTCTTGTTAGAGCCACCAAATAATGAAATTTTGCATGGATGGGTAGATATTGTGTAGTACATCTCAAATATGGACATGTTTTTGCATGTCACTTCACAAGTTGCAAGACAAGCTCGAAAACCACCTAAAATACATGTTTTTGCCACCTTTTTGTACCCCTCGCTACATTTCTAGAGTAGCCTTGGGAAAATTGACTTTTGCATGCCTTGGAGAAGGATTTCTTTACGTTTGAAGGTTCAAAGGGAAAGTAGACATCCTAAGCTATCTTCAGCAACCCTTAGTTCAGAAAAATGATTAAGGAAAACCCCTCAAAAGTGCCCTCAAAGCCTCAGGTTATGCTTCTGTCCCTCACATTGTGATTTTGACTTTGTTTTTAGCCATCATTTTAAAAATATTTTTTGACCAAACAAAGATTAATTTTGGAAAACAAAAGGTTTTTTTGTTAATGACAGAACCAATCACAATACCCTCCTTCAGTTTCTACACAGGTTTCATGTACTAGGAGATATTCAAACTCTCTTGGAGGCCTATTTTAGAAAATCAAATTCTCCAATTTCATTGTTTGTTTTATTAATTCTTTTGTGGTACGGATTCCAAGAATATGGGAATTAATTTCAGAAATCTGAGAGAGGGTGTTCTTCAAAACAACTTTATATACAAAATCCTCTCCTAGTTTTGTAAATTGAGTTATGGTTAAGATGATATCAGTTCATCTTTGACCCTTATTTTTTCACTGTGCTTTTGCAATGCACACTGCACTTCTATGGAAGAATGCAAATTTTTGAGTTTTCTTGTTCAAAGTCAACTTTTGTCAATGTACTTTGTTTTTTAATGGATTTACATGATTTGATTAATTTTCATAGTGATGGTAAGAGTCATTTCATGTCAAATCCATTCTAATTAATGCTCTGAAAGTCAACTAAGTTAGTTAAGTCTAAACAATGAGTTGGTTTCTAACCTCCCTAGCTTAAGGTTAGGTTAGAGAGATTGATGTAAATAACTCTTGTAAAGATGGATTAGACCCTTCAGAGGGGCGAATGTGGTTTTTTGTCTATATGTAGCCTGATCTAAGTCATAGAGAGGGTTGGATACTTGGGAATAACAGGCTTTGAAGCTAGCGTACACCATCATTTTTGCAGGAGTAATAGAGGTAATTTTCAACTATTATCTTTGGATTCCTTTGGTATGATTTTGTGACAGTGTTTCTTCTTTGTTTTATCATCAGTATGAATGTTATGTCTCCTTACTTCCATTTTAATGCTTTCATGTGATCAACTCAGTGGTCTTCAAGCATAATTCATATGTGTATGCTCCATTTTGATGAGATTTTCATGTTTATGTTTAATTTCCTCTGATAGATAAATTCATAGCTCATATTCTCATTTTGATCCTTCACTTTTTCAACCCTATACCACCATGAAAACTCAAAAATGTCACTAACTATACCTACCTTTCCCTATTATATCTCTGTAGCTAATCTTTTGAAACCCTGACCTAGTTTCCTAGACCTATTGATCCTCCTCCAACAAGCCCTAAATTGATACTTACTGGGCTTTCAATATCGAGCCTAAGATCTATTATCATTCCAATTCATTTTGTTGGTTATGAGATTCTTGAGAGAGCCCTCTCTGATTTGGTAGGGATAGCTACTGAATTTAAATATTGGTTAAAAGTTACCTTCGTCGATCTCCTTTCTTAGCCTTGGGACACTACGAAGTGCTAAGAGAATCTATTCCAAAATAAATATTATGATGTATCATTATTCTATGAGAATATCTTTCAGCCTAAAGATGAAGATAGGAGAAAACCAGTATCCTAGGTGTTGGATGAAAATTTTGAAAGGTAGAAGGTGAAAACAAACATGTTCCTCCGTTTTACCCAAAGGAAAAGTGATTATGTAACTTGAGCATGATAAAATAGATCACTATTAAATTTGGGGAGGATATGTCTTAAGCAAAAAAGGCTTAACATGTATGTCCAAGAGTACTCTAGGTTTAGCTATTATGTTTTTTCTTCCCACAGTAATAATCTAAGAAATATCAATATTCCCTTAGTATCCAAAATGAGGATATTATGGGTGATGAATTTAAACCTTTTGAAAACATTTATAGGGGTTTCTTGAAGGAAGGAATATGATTTGATCAAAATGCTTGTCAAAAAATAAGCATAATGAAGAAGGTCACATTGAGCAATACAAAGCTCATTTGGCACCAAAGTGATACTCTAAAGTGGATTGGGATATTGTTTATTAACAGACTATCTCTTCAACAACCAAAATGAGCTAAATGATTTGGGATATTGTTTATTAGGCTGATGTTCACACAAATGGTGACTTATGATTTGGAATTTAAGAAAATAAATGTGGAGATGGCATGTATTTATGGTGAGGTCAATGAAGAAATCATCATAAGCAAAGAATAAGGATTTGTAGCAAAATTGAGAGAGGACATGGTACATTTACAAAAGAAATCATAACATGGATTGAAATAGCCCCTATAACAATGATAGTAGTGATTTGATAAAGATGTTATGAGAATGTGTCCATAAGAAGTGATATGGAGCATTGAAATTACATCAAGAAAGACGGTGATCACCTCATTATTTTTGTCTTCTATTTTGTTAGCATTGTTTTGATTAGTGATAAAAAACAACTAATGAAGGAGACCAAGTCCTAATTTCCACATGAGTTTCAAAGGAGGGATTTACGTTATTTGCATTATTTCTTAGGAACTGAGGCAAAGAAAGATTACTAAAGTAGAATATTTTTCATCATAATATGTTAAAATATACTTGATTTACTTTAATATGGAGAAAGTGTAATATAGTTTGCACTCCATTAACTCAATTGGAAATTTGTTTGTGAAAAAAATATAAAGAAAATGGGCTCTTTTATGCAATGATGCATAGGAGACAAATAATGAAATGCATCAACTACTATAATATTTTCTATGAGTAAGATGGAAGAAAAAAGATTTATATGTGTGTGTGTGTATGTCTCCGGATTTTTTTTTATGTTGACTTGGTAGATAATGCAAACAATGGGATCTTTATTAATACCTCTTTATCCATCTATGTGAAAATATTGTCATGAGTTCAGGAAGTAAAAGGTGAAAAATAATTTTTAAATCAAAGTACTGAAATATAAGATATTATAATGTTAAACCATCCAATGAATTGGTTTTGTTGTAGCAAGTGTACATAGATATTTGATCTAGAAAGATGCATGCATATATCACATGCAATTTCTTTAAAAAAAACCAGATCCCATTTTAGACTAGTGGATTTTTGTAAATCAAGTTTAAGGCATTGGATAATGATGCAATTGTTTTAACTCAAGAATAATTGGTAATTTCTTTAATGTAAGGATGAGGTGTGGATTCTTGATTATATACTTTATACATTATTTTCCTTTCTGTTTTTATTTATTTATTTTTATTTTTATTAGCATCAAGCTCTTCAGTTTCAATATATATAATATTGGGAGACACGGCAATGGATAATACATTATTCAAAGATATTTCTGCAGGGGGAGTATGCTATTCAAAGAGGTTTTGTTGTGATATAGAAAAACATGCAGTTATGGAAGATAGATTTTTGCATTATGCCAGGATGAAGATTCTCATTTGTTTTTTAATGTTATTAAGCTTTAGGGGTGTGTGATTTTCATAATAAATTCATTAGGTATTCAATTTATTTTTCACATAATGTTTTCTCACATGGGTGAAAAATCATTAATAGGATGCAATACCCCTTTTATGTGGATGATAATACAAATATCATTGGAGATAAATTAGATTAACCATGTGCATTGATTCATTATAATTTAACAGTAAAAGATTTAGAATATGGAATGGGCAAAAAATTATGAAATGTTCGATTCTTGAAATTGTAAACTATTTATAAAAGAATACACTTTTATTATACTTTTTTTATTCCCATATTCCATAGTTCAACATTGTTAGTCACTTAACATTCAAATGTGGTAATAGAAGAAAAACTACCATTGAAAGTTTCTTGGGGTTTAACAATCTAGGAGTCATAATGATTGACTTTGGAGAAAGCTACTATTAATATTGGAGATAAGGAGAGACAAGATATGATGTTTACTACAATATATGAAAATATGTTATATACAATTTTTTTATTTATCATATTCCATATCTTTTATGGTTGTTAAAAAATATAGTCAATAAATGGAATATAATATCTATGAATCTATAAGAACAATAATTCATCCATAAATAAAATACTTGAATTTCATCTTAAATAAAATGTTCACTTACTTGGAATGTTCTTTTCTCAAAAGTGTAATCTATTTGTAATTGACTACATTCTTATTATTCCCATTTTCCATCATTCAACATTGCTAGTCACTTTGCTTTTCAATGAGGTAATAGAAACCAATGACCACTAAAACTTACTTGGGGTTTAACACTCCATAAGTCACAATCATTGACTTTGGAGAAAGCTACTATTAATATTGGAAAGCAAGAGAGACAAGGTATAAAGTTTATTAAAATAGATCGAGCTAAATATTTGAATGCTCTACAATTTCAGCCTACCTTTTCATAATTTCGTACGACTAATAGGTGTGACAATAAGAAAAATAGAAGAAAATAGTTTTAGATTGATTACAATGAAGACCATTTGTAACTGACTACATTCTTACTATTCACATTGATCATTCGACACTCCGACATTGTCACTTTGAAATCAAAATTTTTATTTCATCAATTTTCATCACTCAATTTATTAATAGTATCCCAACAATCTAAATTAGCTGAGAAAATTTAAAATTAAAATGACTAGATTAATCTTAGGCATATTTAGCATATTTAAAATGATGACATTAATTAGACTTTCAAAAAAATTTGTTTGACTACGCATTTATGAAGCTAGCCGAGATCCATGTTAATCTGAGATCTATCACTATTGAAAGGGATCAAATCTCTTGAAGTTCTCATCATGTTTTGCACTCAAAAAAGAGGTCTGCACCTTGAGAGATTTGATCCCCCTCAATGCTCGATACATCTAAGGTTAAGATGGATATAGGCTAGTTATATTTTATTTCATAATTGATCTTATGGTTGAATGATTTCCCCTTTCAAGGGATCCCTTATTATAGGTCGTTGATTTCATAACTTTTCATGATTAGACAAGAGGTTGATTTAAATTCTAATGTTCTAGCCTCTTTCCCTAATCCATGACCGTTATATAACAAAAGTTAAGAGCAAAATTCATCTTGAACAAAATTTTCCTAGTGTAGATAAATTTCTTAAGCCCTAATCTTGATAACCAAAAGCTTCTTTCAAAAATTAAATTCTTTTATTTTAGACTAGTGGAGTTTTGTGAAGCATGTTTAACGCATTGGGTAATGATGCAATTGTTTTAACTCAAGGGTAATTGGTAATTTCTTTAATGTAAGGATGAGGTGTGGATTCAATGTTGTTCATAGTTGCTTCTTAATCATAAGTTATATATATATATATATGACCTTAACCCAATTAAAAAGAACTAGTAATGTTTAATAATTCATTATAATTACCAGGATGAAGATCCTCATTTTTTTTTAATATTATTGAGCTTTAGGGGTGTGTGATTTGCATAAGAAATTAATTGGGTATTCAATTTATGTTACACATAATGTTTTCTCACATGGGTGCAAAATCATTAATAGGATGTAGTAACACTTTTATTTGGGTGATAATACAAATATCATTGGAGAGAAATTATATTAATGCTGTGCATTTATTCATTATAATTTAACAATAAAAGATTTAGAATATGGAAGTGGCAAAAAAATAGTATATAACCTGAATATAAAATGTTCACTTACTTGAAATGCTTTTGTCCTGAAATTGTAAACTATTTGTAATAGACTACATTTTTATTGTTCCCATATTCCATCATTCAACATTGTTAGTCACTTTGCATTCAAATGTGGTAATAAAAAAAAAACTATGATTGAAAGTTTCTTGGGGTTTAACAATGCAGAAGTCATAATGATTGAATTTGGAGAAAGCTACTATTAATATTGGAGAGAAAGAGAGATAAGGTATGGTGTTTACTATAATATATGAAAATATGTTATATACCATTTTTTTCTCTGTCATGTTCCATATATTTCATGGTTGTTAAAGAACATATTCAATAAATGGAATATAATATCTGTGAATCTATAAGAATAGTAATTCATCCTTAAATAAAATACTTGAATTTCATCTTAAATAAAATGTTCACTTACCTGAAATGTTTGCTTCTCAAAACTGTAATCTATTTGTAATTTATTACATTCTTATTATTCCCATTTTCCATCATTCAACATTGTTAGTCACTTTGCATTTAAATAAGGTAATAGACACCAACAACCACTGAAACTTACTTGGGGTTTAACACTCCATAAGTCACAATCATTGACTTTGGAGAAAGCTACTATTAATATTGGAGAGCAAGAGAGACAAGGTATAACGTTTACTAAAATAGATCTAGGTAACTATTTGAATGGTCTACAATTTCAGCCTACCTTTTCATATTTTCGTATGATTCATGTGAAAATATGGAAATACTAATAGGTGTGACAATAATAAAAATAGAATAAAATACTTTTAGATTGATTACAATGAAGACCATTTGTAACTGACTACATTCTTACTATTCACATTTATCATTTGACATTGCGACATTGTCACTTTGCAATCAAAAGTTTTATGTCATCATTTTTCATCACTCAATTTATTAATAGTATCCCAACAAATTGAATTAACTGAGAAAATTTAAAATTAAAATGACTGGATTAATACTATACATATTTAGCATATTTAAAATGATGACATTAATTAGATGTTCAAAAAAAATTGTGTGACTACACATGAATGAAACTAGCCTAGATACATCTTAATCCGAGATATATCACTATCTAAAGGCATCAAATCTCTTGAAGTTCTTGTCAAGTTTTGCACGCAAAAAATAGGTCTGCACCTTGAGAGATTTGATCCCCCTCAACACTTGATATATCTAGGGTTAAAATGGATATAGGCTAGTTATATTTGATTTCATAATTGGTCTTATGGTTGAAGGATTTTCCCTTTTGAGGGATCCCTTTCTATAGGGCTTTGATTTCATAACTAGTCACGATTAGACAAGAGGTTGATTTAAATGCTAATGTTCTAGCCTCTTTCCTTAATCCACGAGAGTTAGATAACAAAAGTTAAGAGGAGAATTCATCTTGAACCAAATTTTCGTAGTGTAGATAAGTTTCTTAAGCCTAATTCTAGTAACCAAAAGATTCTTTAAAAAATGAGATTCTTGTATTTTACTTTCTATAATCCAAAATACTAAAATGATAGAAAAAAAAAAATTGAAAAAAAAACCCTAAAGAACAAAAGAAAAAAAACAACCATTGGAAATAATTTATTTATCATCTAGACCAAATTTCATGGTTGTTCTTTTAATCTAACCATTTTTCTTGGAATTTGTAGCTGAATTATTGATCTATAAGACAAGATTTAAAATGGACATCTTATTTATGATTTCAATTTTCATCTAACATTATTTTAATGCTTTTAAGTTGTCTACTTAATTCTGGAATTTTTTCATAGTAATATTAGTGTAAGGATTGGTAAGACCCTAAGTCTATGGGATTGCAAATAAAGGTTCCCTCTAGCCCCCTCAAACCCTAGCTTCATTTTTTAATTGTTTCGAATGCATATAATTAATATTTTGAAGTGATTTAGGCTTCCCAAAAATTTGAATTTTTTTTTATCTTGACTATGGGATTTTTCATTTTTGACCTTAGAAAACTAGCCCTATTTTCTATGCATGTTTATATTATATTGTTGTATATTTTCATGTATTGCATAATTTTTTATTGTTGGGCTACAATTTCACTCATAATTTAGTACCAAAGCAAAAATACCCAAGGATTGTCCATCCTAGTGTGTTTCAACACTTCCACATTGCTTGTAAGACACTCCAAATATATGTTTTCCTATTATTTTACAAATATGGAAGTGTGATACAAGTGGAAATATTATAGAAAATTATACTAAAAATTCAAATGGGAATCCAAGGAAATTCATCTCATTTGAAGTGCATATTTTTTCTCACCCTTGAGAATCAAAGGTAATAATTTATTACTGTATTTGAGAGAGTTTTCAAGTACTACTTTGTATTTTTTATATACTTATTCATATTAGCTTTATCACTTGTTTTATTAGCTCCTAACCTTAGTATGAGGACAGGTCAAAATTTCATAAAGAAATCATGAAGTGTAAGAGCATATGCTAGCTTAAGCATACCATAGTTCTTACAACCAATTATCTTATTAATAGGCCATGGATTTCAAGTGTGAAAAAATAAAGAGGAGGAATAAAGTGTAAAGCATCCCTTTGTTGCACATCATAGGGTTTCTAGGTGTGAAGGATACATGTATGTTCCTGAGGTGAATGGCACAAAGCTGGACATTAAATCAATAAAGTTCATATTCATTGGTTATTCAAAAGGATTCATGGAATATATATTGTAGTTTGAGCATTGACATACCTATGGATAAGAGTTGATCTTCAAGGGGGAGAAATATCATGCACATCAACATCAAGGATATATTCCCAAATAAATAGTATAACATAATTTTATTCTATATGAGCATAGTTTTCAACATTAAGATGAAGATATGATAGAAGAAGACAGGATAGAACTTCTATCATAGGTTCTAAATGCAAAAATTCCAAAGGTAAGAGGTGAAAATAAACTTTTTCCTTCACTACTACACCAAGGGTACGTTTAAGACATTTTTTTAAGACAAAAGAAATCTTTTGTCTTAAAAAGTCACTTTTTATTGTAGTTATTTTACATTAAAATTTAATATCAATTTAATTATATTAGACAACATATATTTAAGACAAAAACAGTTTAAGACAAAAATATTTTAAGACAAAACTTTAAATTTAAGACAAAAATAGTTTGAGACAAAAATATTTTGAGACAAAACAGTTGAAGAAAAAAAGTTTTAAGACAAAACCTTATATTTAAGACAAAAACAATTTGAGACAAAAATATTTTAATACAAAACTTTATATTTAAGACAAAAACAGTTTAAGGCAAAACTTTATATTTAAGACAAAAACAGTTTAAGACAAAATTGTTGTAAGAAAAAAATTTATATTTAAGACAATGACCACTTAAGATGAATCTCTTTTAAGACAATTAACAATTAAGACAAAAACATATCAATTTAAGATAGTATTATCTAACAACTGCAAAATTATCTCTGACAGTGCACCCTAACTCTACCATCTTGCACGCTACTACTGTCTTGAACTTATACCAAGGTTATTTTTCACTTACCATTCAATTTATCTTATATAAAGACAATGATTTGTTGGGATCTTCATTTTGTAGGGGTAGCTAACTTCGAAGAACGCAACAACTTTTCCTTTCAGCATTTCTTGGACATCAATTCCACTTTTGTCCCTTTGATATTTAATGTTGATACGATTAGAGACAATTTGTTTCTTCTTGCATTCAACCAGTGAGTCACTTTGGTGCTTACTATTGCAAAGTAGTTGATAAACTAACTAAACTGTGGACTTCTTCTCCCGGTTATGTGATTAAGCCTTGTGTTTAAATTTCCCTTAATATTCATCCCCTTAGACTTTGGATCTATCTGAAGGTAATTAGCTACAAGAAAAATTGCAATGTTGTTGGCTTACAATTGAGTGGAGAGTTGAAGTCGTTCCTTAATTTTTTAGTCATCACTAAACACAGAGATTGATAAGTGTACATTTCTTATGTGTATTTCCTTATGGAGTGTGATGAACCTTGTTACATTGTGAATGGTGCAATATCTTACGTCTTTGTAAATGTAAATGAATGTCTAAGTTTTGATGCTCATTGTGTCTTTCTGATTAGAATGGTGTCATGTATGCACATGAATTTAAAGTGTGACTAGAATATGCTATTCATTATTATGTGCAAGGTGAATGTTATGTTTTCATATTCAATCAGTTAATTTCCAAATTTATGGGTATACTTAGTTTAACCAATCCCTGCACTAGTTATTCTATCAAAACTAAGAATTTAGGTATCATGAGTTTGGCCATGAGTCTCCTTCAAACTATAGGAGGGTTTGCACACAACATTTGTAGTTCTACTTTATGAACTTACCATAGGTTTCCTTTTAGTTCATATATACTATGTTTTCAAGGTCGAGAGGAAGTAGGAGAATATGACTTTGTTGGCATGTTAGTAGGTCCAACACCTAGTGGACATTGGTGAAACCACAACCTAGTGGAACCAAGTTGTGTATATAGACGCCAACCATAATCCATTGAGCCTAGTGATCAAATCTGAGCTAATGCTAGGATTTATACACTTCGCCAAATTTTATTTTATTTTGTGTGAGAATTCTAAAGGTCAAAAGTGTGGTCCAGGAAAAATTGGGAGTGTTGGGAACATTTTTAGCTTCCCATCATTGAGATATTTGTACCCTAGAACACCCTAAGAGTGCAAAAGTTAATATAAATTTGCTACTACTAATGTATATGAACTAAAAACAAGAGATAGAAAATTTCCTCTACTATTTTGTGAAAGGGAAATAATAATCTAAAAACACATTCAATGACATGCAACCATAAGAAAAAAACACAAGAACATGATTATTTATAGGGAAACCCAACAGGGAAAAATCCTTTCACTTCTTTTCATTAATCATATGAAAATGAGAAACTATTACAATGTCTTGCTTCAATCTTGAAGCACACCCTTCACTGTAAACCTGTTCTCCTATTGATTGTCCTATTATGGCCAACAATTAGTCAATTCAAGGCCCCATATTTCTCCTATTTCCTTGCACAATTCCAAAGGAAATTAACTCCTAAATACTAGGGGAATTCACTATTTCCTTGTGAAAATCCCAAGTAATTGATTGTCTGCCTCAATGCCCAGCATGTACACTCAACTAGTATACAATTAATAATTACAATGTGTCTTTTCCTCCGCTTTAGTTTAGCAATTAAAATTCCATGCATGTCTATGTTATTTTTAGTTGATTAACTACTTTAACGGAGCCATCATTGAGTTAACAACAATTCTACCACTCAACTAACTCAACTAGTTGCTTCAGCTCAGTTAACTAAGTCAAACTGAAACTAACTGAATTAGATTGCTAAATTTTAGCAACACTACATGCACAACTCTACTTCTAGCCTACTAAAATTTACTAAGTAAACAAGTATAGAAGGCCATGTCACACAAGTTAACTTCCATCCAAGTCATCTTGTTGACTTGGAAAATCAAATTACTAAATTTGACTAAGGAAAAAGTGAAATTTAGCCTTTCTTGCTACATTTTCTAACACTCCCTCTTACCAAGAGACAGATTTTGAACCACCCATATCCTACACCTATGGAATTTGAATTTGCCTCTTGATAATTCCTTTTTCAATATTTCTGCATCCCCCTCCTCAGTTGGAATGTACTGTAACATCATAATTCTCCTATGCACACAATTCCACAAGTGATGGTACTTGATATCAATGTGCTTGGACATGATATGAAATATTGGATTCGCAAAGAGTTTGATAAAGCTCTGATTATCACAATAAATCATTGTCAAATCCATATATTGACTAAAATGACCCACAAGTTTTTTCCTCATCCATATGGCCTCACATGCTTCTTGACTTGTAGCCATGTATTCAACCTCTATTGAGTTGAGTGCCACATATCTTTATTTCCTACTATAGCAGAAAATAGATACAGACCCAACAGTAAAGATAACACACGAAGTACTTTTCTTGTATGATGGACTCCCTACCCAATCTGCATCAGTGAAGGCTTGGAGCTTCACTCCCTTTGTCCTCCTCTACCATACCCATTCTTAGTTGTGCCTCTGAGGTACCTCAACACACGATTTGTTGCCTTCCAATAAAGCTTGGTTGGCTTAACCATGGCTTTACTCAACTAATTAGTTACATAATCTATGTCAGGCCTTTTTTTGGCTAGATACATCAAGGATCTCACAATATATTTGTAGATGGTATCATCTATGCCTCTCCTAAGGAAGCACTCTCCTTCCTCCGCTTTGTAGCTAGAGTTGTGTCCATAGGCTTGCAGTTCTCCATGTAAAATCTCTAAAGTATTCGAAGACGTACTTTCCCTGACTCACAAACATCTCACCACCACCCTACCATACTTCCAGCCCATGGAAGTAATGTATCAATCCCATGTCTTCAAATCACTACTCATCTCCTCTAAGTATTAAGTAATCAACATACACTACCAAGATATGCAACTTGACATATACAACAAGGTGATAGAGGTTGGCATCTAGTTCACTTTTGGTGAATCCCAATCAACTGGTATATGTATCAATTTGAGTGTACCATTCTTAGGGTGCTTGTTTGACACCATATAGGGGTCGTTTAAGTCTATACATGTCTCCCAGTCATATGTGTCAGATCCCTTTGGTTGCTCTATGTAAATTTCTTCCTCAACAATACCATAAAAAGATGTGGTATTCACATCCATATGGCGGATCCTCCACCCCATATATGTAGCTAATGCTATAATTGCTATGATCGAGGAATATCTTTTCACTAGTTCAAACGTTTCCTCATAGTCCACTCCCTCTACCTAAGAGAAGCCTTTGGCCACAAATATATCCTTGTACTTCTTGAAGCTCCCCTCAGCTACATGATTTTTTTTGTAGATCCATATGGAACCAACTATTGACTTGTTCTCTAGCCTCAACACCACCTCCCATACATTGTTCTTCATGATGGAGTCATACTCCACCATGGCATCAACCCACACTGGTTGAGAAATTGCTTCCTCAAATGAAGAAGGCTTTGATTCACTGAGCTCTATAATGAGAACCATATACCCAATGTACTTATCTTATAAACCTCATCTTCCTGTGCTAAGATAAAGGAGCTCCCACATGCTCCTATGCGTCTTGTACAAAACTATCAGCTTCTTTGGTTCTCTTCCTATCCTCTACGAAAGATTTTGGTTGAGTAGGTATCTCCACTCAACCTCTTGTTTACTCCTCTACATGCGGCTACTCCAAAACGTCCTAAAGCTCTGCATGAAGCTCCTCGTTAGGAACAATTAACTCCTCTTATGAAGAATACTCAACTCTCACTCTAGATAGCATCTCATAGCCTTCTCCTCATAAAATTTGACATCTCTTCTCATTAATAACACCCTCGGTCATGAAAAACACACCCTATAGTTATGTGGTGCCTCTATGTATTCTAAAAATAATCCCATCTTAGTTGCAGGCTCAAGTTTCTTCCTGCTATCCTCAAATACATGACAATACATCATAGCTCCAAAAATTTCAAAATGAAATATAGCTGACTTCCTCCCATAGAAAGCTTTAGGTGTGATCATGCCAAATATTCTATGAGGACTTTGGTTCTACAAATATAATGTGTTGTTACATGCTTATGCCCATAATTGTAATGGAAGCCCCTGATCATGCAACATGGCTCTTGCTACTCCCACTATTATTTTGTTCTTTCTTTCAACTACCCCATTTTGTTGTAGGTTATGGGGTGTTATCAGTTCTCTTCTAATACCAGCGTTGGCACAAAAGTATTTAAAGGTGCTAGATACATATTTTCCTCCATTATCACTTCTTAGGGCTTTCAATTTCTCACGAGTATCCTTTTAAACCAATGGTTTGAATTCAACAAATTTTGAGAAAACTTCATCTTTCTTTCACATGAAGAAGATGCAACATTTTCTTGAAAATTCATCAACAAAAATAAAATAGTTCTTGTGTTTTGTTGTAGAGGTTGTAGAGGTTGTAGAAAATGGTCCACATACATTAGAGTGTACTCACCCCAATATTACTCCAGCTATGGTATCTTCGATTTGGAAGGTGGATTTAACACATTTCCTCAATGTGCATCCCTTTCAGACATCATGTTGGTGAAGGGTACATTTTCGGAGACTAGTGGTAATTTCCTACATGATTTTTAAGGCCCCATGGTGTAAGTCTCCCATGTGTATGTGCCAGATTTCTCCAACATCCCAAATCTACACTTCTCCTACCTTTATACTTAGTGCAATGCAAGCTTCCACCTCAAGTTTGTATATATTCTTCACACAAACTCCAATTTGTTTCACTTGCCCAATAGCTACATGTCTAAGAAAGGATTTCCCCTTAATGAAAACAACATCATAGCCATGATAGTCCAATATAAATATAGAGATCAAGTTCTTCTTCATCCAAGTACAGACATGACATATTTCAAATGAAGATGGGATCCTAAATCCATCTTAAAGGTTACCATACCAATTTCTTTGGTATTGTACCATCCATCATCCCCAATTTTGTGTGCATCTGGAGATCCTTCTCCTCTAGTCTACTAAAGAATGTTTTACATCATTTCATATGGAATGAGGCACCTAAATATATATGCCACACACTCCCCATTATAGTGATTTCCAGACATGCAATCAAGGTGAATTCTAATTCGAATTTTGAGGCAAGTGCTTCACCTCCTGCTCCTCTTGAAGGCTTCTTGTTATACTTCTTGTGCGAACACTTTTTTGCATAGTGCTCGAATTCATGGCGATGAAAACATTTTATCTTGCTCAAGTCCTTCTTATTGCCATTGTTCTAGCTAGTCTATGGTTTGCTTTGGGCCTTCTTTCCTTTCCCTTCTCTCCCTTTCCAGCCAAGGGAAAATTCTCTTCCTCCTCAGGTTTGGATATTACTATATCTCTAGTGTTCCGTTGAATTTCTTCCTACACTAAATCAAATCAAAGTCTCTCCCAATTCGGTAATTTTCCCCTTCCCTCTACAAAGTCCTAATAGTTGTGCCAAGATTTTAGAATCCCTAAGAGGACGAAGATCATTAGTTCTGGAGAGAGAATATTTTCTCCAACTCCTCCAAACTCATCTCAACACTGAGTGAACTCCAAGAGTGATGTGGAACGGTTTCTCCTTTCTGCAATCAAATATTTCTAATCTTGCCCCTTAATGCCAAATCTATTAGTGTGTTAGGATTCAAAGTAACTTTTCCTTCCCCTAATATTACTTTTTAATTTGAGAAGGTGGAGGATTTTGACAATGGCATATTATGTTCTTATAAGCAATGTGAGTAGGCCTTTTACTTAGATGTTCTAGGTAAAACAATTTGTTCATATGTTGTTAGATATGATCCAAGAGGAAGGTCTATAAAGTATAAATAATTGTGGTTGGATCAATATATTATTTTGCAGCCATATTTTAGAGCAGAATATTTGGAGGAATCAACTTTATGTGTCATTTTTTCTACTTCTCCCTTCTTGACAATTTTGAGAGAAAAGCTTTAGGATCCATCTTGATGCCTTAAGTGACCACATTTTTTGGTCTCAACCTTATTATGGACATCGATTCCATAATTCATATACCTGTTGATAGAGAAAAAATTCCCAACAATAGTTTGTGACTCTCTATGGTATGAGCTCTCAACTGGACCTGACAAAATTTGGTACAAGAGGACGATTCAAATTTTGGCTTAGCTCCCATGCTTAGTTGTGTGTAAATACTATGATATGTGTGTGATCATTACAATGATGGGTGCACCTATGGGGCTAGTAGCTATAACGAATGCAAGAATGAAATAATTTAACCTCATTTAAGGGGGAAATTGATGAGAAAATTTGAGGTGATGAGTAGAAAATTGCATCTAGCCACATTTAAGGATTGTTTATTACAAACCTGGAAGGCATTTCACACTCAGGTTATCAAAACAAGACATAGAATAGTAATTGACCAAACTAATAAGCACCCAATGTAGAAGGAAACTGAATTTAAACAAAGTACAAGGGATGATAGTTCCCAAGGATCACATGTGAAATTATTCTTCTCGAATAAGTCCTTATTAAGTACCTTTTGAATCTCAAATCCATTGGAGGTAGTTATCAAATTCGTTAGCTAGTAATTGAGGAGAACATTAAGAGTATCTAGCCTATCCATTGGTTCTGATAGTTTATTCTTTACCTCTTTAAACATGACAATTTCGTACTCAAGTATAAAGGATAACTCATATGTATTTTGTTTCTTAATCTTTTTTTATGACTGCTCTACCTATTCTCTCATTTGAACATTTTCAGTAACAAGTTGATGAACTAGTTGTTGCATTGAGTCCAATCGGTCCTCACATTGGCTTAGGCAAGCTAGTTGTAGTTTATCCATAAATAAACATACGCAATTAGTCTAGATAACTTCCTTTTCTTTCTTTTTTCATAGCATGATAATATCCTTCCTCATTCTCTTCCACCTCATAGGAGTTTCTCTAGAGACAACATGAAATAGTTGAAATTCCTAAATATCCAATACATATTTTGGATCATATGCTAGTTGACTCGGTTTAAGTTATTGTGTTGAGGTAAAATGGCCCTTCATTTTCATTGATTTATAATTGTGTATTTTCTTATGTTTTATTATGTTATCTTTTTATAATATACATATTTCAAATTTAGTTCAATTTATAAGTTTAAAAACATAACAAATATATATCATCGTACAATTAAAAAAAATGGGAAGTATTCTTTTTACTCAAGTTGCATAGGATACAATGTATTTCCTTTGGGTAACAAATATCATATTGGGAAAAATATCCTTTGAATGTAGCACTTTATAAGGGTAAGAAACACTCTCCTTTGAAGGGTATTGGTCATTCCATTAATTCAACTACATAATTATTCAATATACTTAAAACAAAATATGATCTCTCAAAAATGTTTCTTATATCCATAAGACATAGATTAAGTTCAAATAGAAAATGAAGTCATAAATGAAGGAAAATGAGTAGTAATTAGAAATGGAAATATATTATTAGGGATAGAGACCATAATGATACTAATGATTTGGAATTTAGGACATTATCGACCCATTTTTAGGGGTGTCGTGGATTTACATGGCATAAAATTTGTTCGCTAAGTTTTCTCTTTCTGGAGCAAACATTTTATGTTTCATGAAAACATGAAGTACATATTATGACCTAGTGATATAGGCTTATGTGTCATTGGGAAAGGTAGTTCTAACGTGGAATGCCAACCCTTTTAAAAGATAAGAGGACATGTTTCCTCTTATTGATATAAAATCTAAAACCTAAAAATTGGGCTATGTAGGCCAATGACAGACTAAGAATTATAAACAAATAATATGAAGGAATAAGATAAAAAGAGATAGGTAAGGGAAATTTTTATCTTTTAGATATAGTACAACATTATTATCTGAGGGGAGGGTCTTCAAAAGGCTTCCGTGAGGATAAGATTTTCAAATATGATGATATACTTACATGATTATCTAATTTATTTGTAATCTTATTTCTAGTTCTTCTTATGTGGGTTGGGATGATCATCAAAATGGAAGGAAGGAGAAATGATACTCATATGAGTAGGATTTCATGTATCAAAATACAAGAAATTATTCTAGTTTAGGTGCATTCTAGGAGTCATTTGATTATGTTGATAACAAGTTGAGAATCTCCCACCCCGGGAGTTAAGTCTAGCCTTGAGTCTAGGAAATCAGTAGTACATCTTGTAAGGCTTTCAATTTTACTACATTATTACTATTATATCCCAAAAGACATATATAAATGTAGATATGGGATTCCCAATTATCCATGAAAATACACCCATATCCCACCTTGCTTGGGTTACCTTTTCAAGCGCCGTAAAAAATGAGCTTTAGAAAATTAAGGGGAGGACGGATCTAAGAGGAGGGAGTGGAAATTGTACAAGAGAAGAGAAGGGGGAAATATTAACTCCTAGAATACATAACTAACTATGACATAGCAAGACCTCCTCACATAAGATGTGCTAGTCTTTGTGTATTGAGGTTTACATGATAATTGAATCCTTTACATTTTTTTGAACTATGATCCAACAAAAGTTGTAAAGCAGGGAGAGATTCTTGAATATGTGATAATTTCTCTCTTTCCAAATATCAACAAGAGGACACTTAGAAGCATATTTCAAATGAGGCTCAAGATAGGATTGTTAAAAGGATGAGCCCTCTAATTGTTAATAATGAAAGGGAGACTAGATATATCACGATTTTATCTCTTCATGCTAGCTTGTAGAATTCTCAAAAGATGATTGCAATAAGGAGAAATATTGCAGAAGTGCTCCACATTTCAGCTTCATGAAGGCACAAAGAATAGCAACAGATGTCCTTATGATTTCATTTCTAAATGTTATTCCATGTTAATATTTTCCATTTAACTAGGGGCCATAGGGAGATGGAAATTTTGAGACATATATTTCTTTGAGAGAAGCTACTCAAAATGGAATATTTTAGAAATTCTTTAAATCATAGTTCCAATATATAGGCCTCACAGATGGAAGGGAATCCATCTCACTGGAAACCCCATTCTAGTTATCTACTAAGTTTGTTATCAAGATGATTCTTTACTATATCTTCCACCAAAAGTTTGACAAGCATCTTGAAATATTAACTCCATCCTTCACAACCATGCATGCAAATGCAACAACTACGACTCAAACTTTCTTCATTGGATGTTAAAGAAATTGTTTTCATTGAATTGGTCCAGTAGTTCTAAGGTCAATATTTAGAAAAATTATAATTGTAAACACAGTTTCACCTCTGTTGTTTTTAATTTGTGTAATAAAAAAAAAAATATTCCTTCTTTACACCCATCATTGCAAATTCCATTCCATTCTTCCTGAATGTAGTCACTGTAGAAATTTCATCGTAGATTAAACTGATTATGCAATGTACTAAAGCAAAATACTTAATCTACTTCTGCTATCAAACTTGTGGAATCTTAAACGATTTGAGCAAGATCAAATAGAACACAGATAACAGAGAAGAAGATTCAATTGCAAATGAAACACAGAGGAATACTCTGGGGAAAGCCTTAGCTAAAAGCCCCATTATCTGTATTATCATACAAGTGGAAATATCTCAGGATTACACAAAGCTTTAGCTCACAAGCTATCCAGTTCTCAATACAATCCCTCACTACTGCTCATAGAATAGACAACACATATGCCTTCCTTCAGTCCTCCAAGCCTCCTATTTCCTTATGCAGTTTCTCCTGGGTCCTCCAGCTGCAACCTATGTGATTCTCACCTCACACACAACACTCACATCTCAAATAACTGCGCAATCCTAAAGGAGATAATTCCTTCTAGATGGATGAGTTTCCTTTATAAGAAATTTCCTCCAACTGATAGTACACTATCCCTTCCTTGAATCTGAATTGGGTCTTTCTCTTAACTAACATGCATGAGTTATTTATGAGAGAATATTCAGTCATATGGAGAACGCTAGTTGCATGCATGCATGCATTAATTGAATAAACTCACAATTAGTTCCTCCAATTGTTTCGAACTAATTTAACTGGAATTAACTCAGTTAACTGAGCTAACTAATTACAATTCAAATACAACTCATCCCTATCTCCTTAATTAAGGGATAACTTCCTCAATCAAAGGGATAATTGTTGCATGTCTTCACATAGAATTCATGTTTGATTTTCTCCAACTAATTAACTCAAGATGAATTAATTAATTATTTTTCAAATAGTTGCTGAGACCAATTTCGAATTTTAATTCATGGACTAATTAAAATTGGAATCTATCTCGAAATGTTATTTATAGCAATTTTATTTTTAGCATTTCTATTTTTTGCTATTTCCAACAGAGTTGCAGTATATCCTAAAATGCTATTTTTTAGCATTTCTATTTTTAGCATTACTTGTTGCTATTTTCAACACTCCCTCTCAACAAGAAAGACACTCAACTCGAACCCAATCCTAAACCTTTCAAATTTTTTTCATGTAACACTTCTCTCAAGTGTTGTTGCTCCAACAACTCTAGGAACAAAAAAAATATCCAACCTGAATCAGAATGATGCCTCTGTCATTAAAGTCTCTAACTAATATTTCCTCTGTCGACTAAAAAATATACACCTCCATACTCTTCAATATCTGATTACTCTAGCCTCTGTTACCTTTATCTTTGATTGCATCAATCACACTGATTCCTCTTGCTACATCTGTGTTGTTGTTGGTCCTATCTCCCAGCACTGCATCCGCACTGCACCTCCTCTCATCATGTTGCATCGTGCTACCCACTACTACACTCCAACTCATTTATTGAGAAGTAAGTAATTGATCTCCAAATTGACCTCCCTGTTGGGCTAGAAACAGCCTTTGATGTTGAAGCTCCCTCTGCCACTGGCAAGTGCTCCCTCTCTGACCTCTGCACTACTTTTGGGACTCCTGCACTGTAGCTCTCTCTGCCACTCCATCCACATCCGTCTCTACCCACTCAGCCAATCCAACTACTCCTCATCGAGGTTCCCATAGCAAGGTCTAATCAAAGAGAGTGGGTACCTTAAGGATCCTACCCCTATTCTAGTGTTCTTGGGACTATCACTCCACATTGCCCCACCTCCCACCTAGAGGTATGGATGCATGTGATCTCTCTACCCACTTGACTCGAAATTTCCCCCTACTCGAGGTCTCTGCATGAGTGGATGCCTCCACTCAGTCTCCTCTCAGCTTCTCTACTTGTGGCTACTCCACAACTTCCTGAAGTTGCTTCTCCAATTGTGGCTCCTCCACAATTGTCTGAGACTTCTTCAGTGGCTGCATGTTAAGAGGTAATTTACTCTCTGTCTAAACTACTAGTATCTAACCTTTGCCTTGCTCCTCAAGGCTTTTCATGCATCTTGTACCTCAAGTACATATAGGTCCTTAGCTAGCATAACAATCTGTTTCATCTTTCCACCCTCAGGAAATTTTCTGGAAAAATAGCTTATTTTAAATCAATGATATCTCCCTCATTCAAACTTCGATTCAACCAATTTGTTTTCAAATTTGGGTATTTTTTTGCAAGGAATACAAATCTACTATTTCTTTCGGAAATTTTTGCACAGAAATTTTCAGATCGTCCCTACAAACTCGTTGCCCAACTTTTTTGTTTACTTCGATTTCTCTTCTTCATATACCATTCAAAACTCTCATCACCTTTGCTCTGATACCATGTAGAACTTTTTCTACAAAACCTTGCTCTGATACCATGTAGAAATTTCACCATAGATTAAACTGATTATGCAATGTACTAAAGCAAAATATTTAATCTACTTCTATAATCAAACTTACGGAATCTTAATCTATTTGAGCAAGATCAAATAGAAAACATATAACAGATAAGAAGATTCAAGCATATATGAAACATAGAAGAAGACTCTTGGAAAAGCCTTAGCTAAAAACCCCACTATCTATATTATCATACAAGTGGAAATATCTTAGGATTACACAAAGCTTTAACTCACAAGCTATCTAGTTCTCAGTACAATCCCTCACTGCTGCTTATAGAAAGAATAGACAACACATATGCCTCCTTTAGTTCTCCATGACTCCTATTTCCTTGTGTAGTTTCTCCTGGGTCCTCCAGCTGCAACCTATGTGATTCTCACCTCACACATAACGCTCACCTCTGAAATAATTGCGCAATCATGAATGAGATAATTCCTTCTACATGGATAAGTTTCCTTTATAGGAAAATTCCTCCAACTGATAGTACATTGTCCCCTCCTTTAATCTCAACTGGGTCTTTCTCTGAACTAACATGCATGAGTTATTTATGAGAGAATATTCAGTTATCTAGAGAACACTAGTTGAGTGCATGCATGCATTAGCTGATTGAACTCACAATTAGTTCCTGCAACTGTTTGGAACTAATTTAATTGGAATTAACTCAATTAACTGAGCTAACTAATTACAACTCAAATACAACTCATCCTATCTCCTTAATTAAGGGATAACTTCCTCAATCAAAGGGATAATTGTTGCATGTCTTCACATAGACTTCATGTTTTATTTTCTCCAACTAATTAACTCAAGATCAATTAATTTTTTTTTTTTCAAATAGCTACTGAGACCAAACTTGAATTTTAATTTAGGGACTAATGAAAATTGGAATCTATCCCGAAATTCTATTTATAGCAATGCTATTTTTAGAATTTCTATTTTTTTGCTATTTCCAGCAAAGTTGTAGTATATCCTGAAATGCTATTTATAGAAATGCTATTTTTTAGCATTTCTATTTTTAGCATTTTTTGTTGCTATTTTCAAAAATCACATTGAATTAAGTATTCCATGTGATCCTTTGCTTGGACTCAAACTATATCAACATACAGAGAAAATGATGGTTGTATTATTTGAAGAGGCCTTCATTACATTGGAGAAACAATAATCAAAACCATAGCACCAAAAATGTCACAAGTTTGGTCTTGTAGAACATGACCTTAGACCTTTAGAGATAGTGAAATGTAGTTACAACATGTAAAAATCTTGATCAATTTAATTTGAGTACTTTTAATTCAAGTCTAGTACTTGTAACTTTTTAGATAGCACTTGCTATAGCATAGTTTCAGATAACACTTGTTTCATAATATGTTTGGTTCAATGCAAAAATTAGGAAAGAAATAAGATTGAAATTTGAGGTCCATGATGCTTCTTTCCTTCCCATGAACTTCAAGCCCGCTTGATTGAATTTGTGACCCAACCAACATAGAAAAACCTTTCCAACATCCTAACCCTATGGAACCTCCACAATTCCCTAACCCTCTATGCCCAAGCCCTAATTGCCACCCATAATGTTTTCAAACCATGTCATCATATCATAAAGTTCCTATCACCTCTCTTAGCCTCCTTATAGAACCTTTAGTATCCAAACTCGTTCAACTTTATTCCTCTCCTCTCTCCCCAAAACTTCAACAAACCCAAATATGACAAAATGACCAGAGTTCCTTCTCGCCATCCTCTCCTTCCAAGACTTATTCCCTCTCCTTCCCCAAAATATTTATTCCCAATTAATGGTTCACCTACAGATTCTTTAAGTCCCATAACTTACATTCCCCCCCTCCCCCCCCCAAATAATAAGAATTAATACAGGATAAATAATTAAACAATTTTAGTTATTTAATCAAATTAAAGAGTCATGAGAGAGCCAAAATAATATATATTAAATTATTCATAAACTTATACTAAAATCATATTCAAGGTTAATAAATGTTAACACTAATCATAAGTTTAATCATTAATCAATCATCTAGCATAATATACCATAGAATACTAGAATATCTTTGTGAGTTATGGGTATGTAGATATCATATGCATACATTGTATTTATACTTCAATGATTTTTTTTTTCCATTTAGTCCAATAGGTTCCTTTTTTAGAGAAACATATCAAGCACTAACATTTATTAATGACTTCTAAATATAAAATCCTCCAAAGTGGAATGATATTTTTTATATTGGAATTGTAGTCCACTAGTTTTACCTATTAGGATTTGTAAAGGCACTTCAATAAATTTAATATATCAATTCAAATTACACAAGTGATACCATATAAAGAGAAAAAATTAAATTGAGGTTGGTCATTATCATATTTGCATTGAAATTATACATTTGGTTTTTGGTTAAGTCAGGAGAAAGAAATCTATTTTCACTACGAAAAATGGGCAAACAATAAGTTTCTTTTTTTTTGCAAGGAAATTCCAAATACATTATCATATTAGTTTAGTGGTTTTCATTTATTAAATAAGTATGCAATTGAGGAATGGAAATGGCATCCAAATGAGAGGCCATGAAATTAACAAACCTTGGACTGTGTGAGATCTCTGCCTTATACCCTAATTTTCTTAGGATTTTCTCCTATGATATGGTGAAGCATGTATTTGAACATAGACTAAATTAAACTAACACCCAATCTTTCACTAGTATAGATATTATATCTTGTACCAAATGGAAGTAGTCCATTGTCATGGCCCTCCATATCAACATTTTCCTCAATAAATATCTTAGGCATGAATGTAAGTGGGCTCTCCCATATAGTTAGGTATTTTAAAAGGCCTTGCATATTACATCCTTTAGATATATTATGACAACCAATCGTCAATATTTTATGTTTTTATATGAAAATTCATTAGAGAAGTGGATGAACATCCAAAGGGCCTTTTTGGTTATATATTAATGAATTATAGATTATGAAAATCAATGTCACTCATCACTTTATCTAGTTTGTCTTGTGCTAAAAATATAAACATACCATTCCATAGGTGAAGATATTAATAAGATCCCCTAGAGGAACTATTAATGAATATGATCCCAAAAAATAAGCACAACACCCTTTGTCAAAAGTATCTTCATCTCAACATGATATCTCACACTACTAGGTGATATTGCATATATTTATTTATTGGTGATTACAGATCTTATGTCACCATAGACATAATACATCCTCCTAACAATATTTTCACTCCTTACATATAAATCTTAGTATTAAATATGCATTAACCTTTGCCATAATAATAATGGATATAAAAAATCCAACGGGAAAAAATCTAATTCTTCTAAATGAGAAGCAATTATAACTTTAACACCCTTTATATAGTTTGTACAATAAAAAATTATTTTGTTTCAAACTCTTTTTTAAGTCACCTAAATATTTTTTCTTATAATTGCTCAAAAAATTGTTATGAAACCAGCTCACAAAAAGATAGAAAAGATAGATAAATGCCTTCAAAATAACCCTCTTCGAGGGGGAAACCTCCTTTACATTACACAAATGAGAAATTACTGAATAATACAAATGAAAAGACCTCCTTTCTATATATAGGAGTCTAAGGGGTCATAATATAATCAGATCTGACATAACAATAATAATGGAAGGGCACAATAATAACAATAGTGGGCTTCTATGGGACATAATAATAGCAATATGGGGACTACATGGGCACAAAAATATAATTAAGGGGTTGTACTAATAACAATAATGGGTTACACTAGTAGTATAGGGATCTAACATGCCCCTCTCCTTCAAAAAGTGTTGTCCTCAAAAGCCTGAGTAGTTCTTAATGCTTCTATATAAAATTCTTGTCCTCCCATGTGGAATCTTCAGCAAGTAAGTACTCCACTTGATGAGTGATCCAGATCTGGATCTTCGGGGGAGGCCCCCAAGATCTGAAAAATTAAATTACAAGAAGAAAAGGAGGAGAATGCCTCAATAAACAAAATCACAAAGAAACTTCTTATTAAAATCGATAATAACTATAAAGGCTACATTGTGGAAGACAATCTATCCTTTTAAAAAATGCAACTTGTTGCTTATAGTATTTTTCAGTTACAATACCATGGGTCAATTCCATGGGTGAATGAATACCATGGGTAGATGTTGGCTATGTGGAGCCTGACCCAAGTTCAGCAGTGAGTTTAGCCAAGCAAATTCCGTAATATTGGTCGTTTCGGTAATAGTCCGCGGAGCACGGACTGAGGTCTCACCTAAAGTAGTATAGGAGGGTGTTGGAACTAGGTTTTCACACCCTAGGGATGTCTTGATGAGGGTTATAGAGGTTCCTGATCCTAATCTGGGTGTTGTGTTGCTCCGTGTAGCTTTCTATTCTTCACCACTCGTGCAAACCTTTGTGAATAACGTGCTACTCCGATCCTTAGTGTGCTAATATATTAGTTCTTAACTAAGTTTGTATGGGCCCAATATTATTATTACTTGTTCAACTTCTAGATTAGTGCATGTACTTAAAAACAATATAAATGCATAACGATAAACTGAACATAGAAATACAAATCTACCAACAGATGCACAATTTTCTGAATCAATCTTATCTTTATTAATACTCAAGTTCAGTTACAAACCCAACTCCACCTTGCGCACTCAGCTGTAGACTCTACTAGGCCTCTGTGAACTCAGCTGTAGAGCCTCTACCTACCACTATGACCCAATACACTTCAAATTAATTTCTATCTTCTAACCATGCCTTTGCATCTATCTATTACTTGTAAAATACTAAGACTACCTTTTCACTTAGAGCCTCGCTCTATTTATACAATCCTATGGTCTGTGAACCATGGGTAGGTTGACACACTTTACATTAAATTACATTATCTTAGGGCAAACAACCCTAGACTCTTGCGCTCTGCGCCCACATTTCGTGGCGTTTTTACATTACACTTGACCAAAATTTGGGCTTCAGGCCGCAAAAACATGCTATGTGGACATCTGATGTCCAATAGGCCTCCAACACAATCATCGTGACTCCTCGTGAGTCACTCTGTAGGTGTCGAGATATTTACGTGAAGTCCATGCAGCAAGTCTCGCGCAGCTTAGGTGTCTACAACACACTGTTTCTCCCCCTGTTGTACTTGTTGCACGCGTATCTTCGAACTTTCATGCGCAGAGTCACATTCATGTCCAACTGTATACAGTTCCTACATCTGTGTTGGCTTCCCTTCAATGGTAGTTGTGATTTTGACTGCCTCATCGATCCATGGCTAGATGAATTCTTTAAGCAAGGCTTCCTTTTGGTGCATGGTGTCTAATCAATCCTTCAGTGCCCTTGCCTTCTATAGTCTGGCGAGTCAGTGAGTAAGGGCAACCGTTTGGATGGTGCCCCAGAAACTCTCATAATCCTGCTGCAACTCGCACACCTCTGTCTCTAGGCATTGTAGGTTCGGAGTCTTCTTTAAGGTGCATAAGTATGCTTAGTGCTTGCTCCAACATATCAGTGCACCCCTATGTTTCCTGACCAATTTGTTCCAACCCCATCTGGATATCCTAGGCACGCTGCTCTCTGACTTTTGGGGGTGTGGAGGGTTGCGCCTCTAATCACAGCTCAATGATTTGTAGGTTCAGCTCTAACTAAAACTTTGTTGTTTCCTCTCAGGCCTCATAGACTCTGCCTGCCAATATATGGACCCGCTCTGTTGCTAGTAGCTCTGCCAACACAGCCAACTCTGGAACACTCCTATATGCATCCTGTATGACCTACTCCAATCCGCTAGACTACGCAACCAACTCATCCCTCTGGATGTTGAGCTGGTCCATCTTGATTTTCTACTCATGCAGGGCCTGAATCGCTTGGCCTTTCTAGCCATGGAGTTTGGTGATGACCCCATCCTGCAGCTGGTAGAGTATTTTGCATGGCAGGGTGGCCAAGTTCAAGCCGACGCCTTTCATGTTGCTCATCACAACTTTATCATCCTTGCTTGTTTCTATTAACGCACCTTCGGGCAAGATGAAGGTGTTGCCCATATGGGCACACAACAGTTGTTCGGCGTCAGCGGTTCCTACTATGACATACTAGGCCATTGTTCCTCTTTGGGGGTGCTGTACTCGTAAACCTTGTAGCTGAAATGGAACCATTTTTTGGCTACGTGGATCCTGACCCAGGTTCAGTAGTGAGTTTAGCTAAGTAAATCTCGGTGCTACTGGCCCTTTCGGCAATAGTCTGCAGAGTGTGGACTGAGGTCTCACCCGAAGTAGTATGGGAGCATGATGGAACTAGGTTTCTACACCCTAGGGATGTCTTGATGAGGTTTCTAGAGGTTCAAGATCCTAATCTGTGTGATGCGCTACTCCGCGTAGCTTTCTATTCTTCGCCTCCCGTGCATGCCTTTGTGAATACTATATTATTCTGATCCTTACTATGCTATTATATTAGTGCTTAACTTAGTTTGTGCAGGCCCAATATTATTATTACTTGTTCAACTTCCAGATTAGCACACATACTTGAAAACAATATAAATGCATAAAGATAAACCGAAGATAGAAATACATATCTACCAACAGACATACAATTTTCTGAATGAATCTTATCTTTATTAATACTCAAGTTTAGTTACAGACCCGACTCCGTCCTATGCACTCAACTACAAGGGTTTGCACACTCAGCTGCAGACTTTACTAGGCCTTTGTGCACTCATCTATAGAGCCTCTACCTACCACTACAACCCAATACACTTCAAATTCACTTCTATCTTCTAACCATGCCTTCACGTCTATCTATTACTTGTCAAAAACTAAGAATGCGTTTTCACTTAGAGCCTCGCTCTATTTATACAATCCCATGATCTACGGACCATGGGTAGGCCAACACACTTTACATTAAATTACATTATCTTAGGGTAGACAACCCTAGACTCTTGCTCTCCACGCCCACATTTTGTTGGTGAATGAATACAATGGGTGGATGTCACAATACCATCAGCAAATACCATGGGTGGATGTCACTTTCAATACCATGGGTAAATTCCATGGGTGGATGAATACCATTGGTTGATGCCATTTTCTATTTGGATCATTCCTCCCTCCTTAAGAAGCAATGGTCCCCATTGTGTGAAGTTCCCTCCTGCGAAGCCTTTGTTGAATATGAAGATCCACTAAACAGAAGGGTTTTAAGTGGTTAACCCATAACCATGATGAATGAAGATCTCAGGATAGATATACCCTATAATGCTTGTGACAAAATGTGATATTGATAGTGTGCGACCTAGCAAATGGACTTCGATGAAGTATGGGTTTGTGGATGACCCATAACCATGTTGAACAAAGATCCAAGGATAGAGATACCCTGTAATGCTTGTGACCAACTGTGGTACTAACAGTGTATAGCCTAGAAAATGGACTTCGATGAAGTGTGGGTTTGTGGATGCCCCATAACCATGAAAAATGAAGATACAAGGATAGAGATACCGTATAATGCTTATGACAACCTGTGATGCTAATAGTGTGCAACCTAGCAAATGGACTTCGATGACAAGGATTTTGTGCAGTTGACCCATAACCACGATGTTTCTTGTTTATGAAATAGCAGGTGCCTACATAGCTTGGGGTGGGAAGGTACATCTCCAATGAGGTCAAGCTGAATGTTTCTATGATGAAATTGATGAATGTGAAGCATGTGCCTACTAAAGCGGGGTGGGAGGGCATGTCTCCAAAGGGAATCATTCTGAATATTGCTCCAGAATTAAAATAAACATAACTCGGTCAATATAACTTAGAAAATTTATTACAACCTATTTTCGGAAACATAAGGACCATTCTGCATCTTCCCATGTATTGGAAATCCTTATTTGGACACTCTAGAATCTCATATTCGCACTGCAACTTTTCCATCATCACAAAAGTTCTCAAAAAAACGTTGATTTTAAATCAGTGGTATCTCCCACATCCGAACTGCGATTCAACCCTTTTTTTTTTGAAATGGAGAAAGTTTTCGAGAGGAGCTCAGATATACAATCACTTTTATAGAATTATGAACTAAAATTTAAAAAAAAAAGATAGGAGAGCCGCCATCCATGAATTGTCATCAGAAACATTTCTGCAACATAGCTGATTTTAAATCAACGATATCTCCCTCATCCAGACTTCGATTCAGCGGATTGTGTTTTTGAATTTGGGTATTTTTTCACAAGGAATCCAGATATATTATTTTTTTTTGTAAATTTTGCACCAAAAAATTCATATCTGATCTTCAAAATAGCCGCCCAAAAACATTCCTGCGAAAAAATGAAAAAAAAAAATCTTCTTGCTTGACCCAAGAAAATGCTCTAATACCACTGATCCAGATCTTGGGGGGAAGCCCCCAAGATATAAAATATTGAAATGGATCTTGTGGGGGAGGCCCTCAAGCTCTGAAAAATTCAATTACTAGAAGAAAAAGAGGAGAATGCCCCAATAAACAAAACCACAAAGAAACTTTTTATGAAAACCGATAATAACTATAAAGGCAACATTGTGGCAGACAATCTATCCTTTTACAAAATGTGACTTGTTACTTATAGTATTTTTCAGTTACAATACCAGGGATCAATTCCATGGGTGAATGAATTCCATGGGTGGATTTCACAATACCATGGGTCAATTCCATGGGTGAATGAATACCGTGGGTGGATGTCACAATGTCATTGGCAAATACCATGGGTGAATGAATACCATGTGTTATAGACATTTTTTGGCATTACAAACCCAATCATAAATGTCCATAAATTGAGGGCTCCTAAGTCCCTAAAAGTGTTGCTTCACTACCTAAAGGAATAAGGTCAGCTGATTACATCATCTCCCGGAAGTTCTCCACAGAAAACTGCTCAGAACTAGTCAAAACTAGACCATACAGAATGCCCAGTGCAAAGGGTGCGATGCATACTACCTTCCCAGTGTAAAAGGTACGATGCATACTGGATGGCCCCTCTGTGGGGTGTGATGGGCGAGAATGGACAAATGGCAAAGACAGATTGTGAGGTGGAGGATCATACAATCTTCCAGAAACTTCCCCTCTAACACTTGCCTCTCTGATTTCGCCTAGGGATGAGTAAGAGATCACCAATATCCAAGTAGAATCAAGAACTTTCAGAGAGGAAACTAATAAAAATCCCAGAAGCTGACTCACCCCCCTACAATCATCTATATATGGATCTGTCATCACAGAGATATAGAGGCTAGAATATTGTATCTTGTAGAGAAGTGTTGTTGGTTTTCTGGTGTAACATCATAGTGTTGGGTGATCTAAGCTTTACTTGAGGTGAAGAAGGGCTTTCTTTCTAGAGGATGATGTTGGGTCAGAACAATTGGTTGTAATCCTCTTGCTATTATTGATATTAATAAAGCTATTCAAGTTTTCCTCCACATTCTTGTATGTTTGATTATATATGCATTTGTGTGGTCAACACATATCTGGTCCTATGTTGTTATGACTATAGATCTCTGTTCTTCGATAGTCTTATGCTGCTTTGATTCCACATGTTCTCTCTGAAGCTGTGTAGACAAAGAAGAAGTGGCAAATATCTATCGAGAAGGAGAAGAACCAGGCAAGGAACCAAGCGCAAGACAAAGGTTGGCGTCCTTTGTTCCCCTCTTATCTATTCTTCATAAAGGAAAGCGAAAGTAGTTTTAACTTGTTTGTTTCTAAGATAGCTACCAGTCTTAGTGGGAATAGCAGCTCTAAGTGGACACTATTCCTGGTAACAAAATGGCGACTCCGTTGGGTAGCGAATAGATTATTTGATGGTCTATTTTTGTTTGTTTTATAAACTTACAATGGAGCCTAAAGTCAAGCCAGCTAGCCTTCGAACTGCATTTGCTATGCAAGTGCAAAGTAGATCAATGTTGCTTCAGTCTATCTCTGGGTTTTGTTTATAAATTGAAAAATCAATTTGCAAATACTCTAATTTCCCTAGTGGTGGCTCTAGTAACCTCCTTAGATCAACCCCTGTGATTTATATTTACTGAACATCAATTACTCGGCCTAGATCTCTGAACTGAACTGAAAATTGTTATCAAAGACTGGATAAAAGTCTCGCACTGGTACCATCGCACCCTCTCTTCAAGGCAGTCTGTATGCATCGTACTTCCCATGTGCAGTAGGTGATATGCATATTGGATTCCCTATGTGACAGGTGCGATGGTAAGAGAAGGTTGATTTTACCTTCAGAATTTGGTTTTTCTTCACTCTTTTCAGATCTATTCAGGAGTTTTGTTGTCTATGTTCAGTATATCTCTGTGGAAACCCTCTTCTCTTCCATCATTTTGCCTCCATTGTGCAAAGAACTGTAATTGTTTTTATGTATTGTGCACCATTTTCAGTTCTCTTTTACGAAGAAGTAGCGTAATCAGACTGTCGTTTCTTGATCTGAAAGTGTTGTAAGTGTCGTTTTTGACCATAGAAGAGAATCCCATTGTTCTTGATAGTCGATTTTACTATTGCTCTTGTATGTGATTTGAATTAGTAGTTTTTCAAGTGTCGAAAATAGTTTTCATTTCGAAATCGCAAAGTGTCGTCCTTATCTTCACTTCATTTTGAAAAAGAAATTTATTAGTATTGTCACTTTGGAAAATAATTTAGATTTTCACTTAGCATTCTTCTTGTCATTCATACATTAAGAAGGCTGAAAAACAAATCATGCATGTGAATTTGCATTTAGACTACTTGGTTTGATTTAGGATAGTGCATTTACTATGTGCTCTGTGCTCTTTGTTGAAAGACCCTCAATTCTCTTTCCTTAGTAGCTAGGATTTTCATTGCCAAAAGAAGATTAAATAGTTGTTTATCATCTTAGGCTGCATTTTAGGAATTGTATACACATCACGCGGTGAAAAATGCTTTGGAACCTAACGCACAACATCTAGAAGTCTAGGCTAGAGACATATTTTAGCGTCGTAAAACCTGGTAACTGTTGTTTTCATTGTTGGTTGGGTGATTCCTCCACTTTGATATGACAAGTGCCAATACAGACTTGTGTTCCCACGTACCGTGGAGTATATGTTGGGAGACCACAATAGGCTATATCCTTTATCCTTAGGAAGCCATGTCTGCCGCCCTATCAATCGTAATGCATTGAACACAACATTTGGGAAGATTGACTTCCGTACCGTAAAAAGTATTCTGCAGTTTTGCAATTGGTTTGGTAATCCCTCTACCTAGATTTCTAGAGAAGTCTCTTTCTTCCCTTTTCAGACTCCTTAAAGGAAAAGTTCCATCTGAGCACTTGTCACTTCAGGCTCATTAAAAATCGAAGACGACTGGAGTCATATTTTGTTTTTTCTTGACTCTTAAAAATTTAAAAAACAAGTTGTGTCAAAGCGTCTAAAATTTACTGTAATCGAAATAACATCACAAGTTCCCTTGTTGGTCTTTAGGTTGAGAAAAATAGAATCTACCAACCAAGCATTCCCCCTTGGAGGAAATCCTAGTCCTTTCTCCTCTTGGGGAGATGTTGGTGCACCCCATATGGCCACATTGTCACTTCCAGGGTTGACGATTGGCTTTCCCATGTGGCTCTTCTCTACCTCTGTCATTCAGAATACCATAATTCCTGAACAGTGGAGTCAGCAACGAGATGATACTAGAGTTACCCCCTGACCTTCTACTTCATTTGTTTCTCCCTCTCCTCCTTCCTCTTTGCATTATGAAGCTGGTAAAGCTAAGGATCAAGTAATTGAAAAGAAGAAGAAGCAGAAAGAGAAAAAGGAAAAGAAGAAGAAGGAGCCAAAAGCGAAAGGGGGCAACCATGCATCATCTAGCAAAAAACCTCACACCACACCATCTAAACCTAAATCTCCATGTGTCATTTGCAAAGGAGATCACTATCATTGAGATTGTCCTTGCATCCCTCGGATCCTAAGGGATTGGTCTCCTCGTTTGCATAATCCGGTGTCGTCAACATCTGATGATCATGTTGAAAGTACACTGTCAACCAGCGAAAGCGAAGTATCTGGACATAAAATGAATCGCAAATTTCCTTGTAAACTGTGTGAAGGTTATCACACCATCCATCGTTGTCCCTTCCTAGATGAAGCTAAAAGAGTTTTGGATGATGGTCCTGCATCACCGCTACGGCTCCCTCCTGGATACAAGAAACTCTTGCCAAGTCAATCACTGGTTGAAAATCCAGCTGGCATGCCACTGTGGTCAGCCAAAACATTTATCATTGAAAATGAACCCTCTGAATCTAGACCAGGCAAAAGTCAAAAGGTCTAGGCGGCAATTGACCCAGTCTTGCCTTCAAAAGGTTCATCTACAAATGATACCGTCACTGAAGAGAACGAGAACGACACCATTCAGATTCTTTTCATAAACACAGACTTCGACGAACTTGGGGGCAGTCTACCCATTCCTTTACCACAGGAAGGAAGTTCGTCAGAGTCATATCCGGCCATCTATTCGGTCCCACCTCCAAGCAACCTAGTCATTTCCTTCGATTGGAATCTACTAGGTAGACCCCATTTACCGGCTAGTGTACCATTCTGAATCATTGTACAAGCTTACAGAATGGCCACGGCTAGTACCATCATAAATGAAGGGGCTTCTGTGAGTATCCTTTCCTCAACTGCTTGGAAAGCGCTTGGTTCACCATCGCTTCTGCTTGAAATGAGAAATCTAACAGGCTTTGGCAAAGGAACCAGTCGACCATTAGGGATCCTTCCCAATGTGCGCATTACTTTGAGAAGGAAAACCGTTCACATGAATGTGATGGTGGTCCAAGGACCCTTAGATTATAATCTACTCCTTGGGTGTGACTATATTTATTGCATGGGAGCCGTTGTCTCCTCACCCTTTAGAGTAATGTGTTTTCCGCATGAAGGCAGAGTGGTCAAGATCATATACCAACTATCATTCCCCAGTTCACACATAGAAAATAGTCAAATGCCATCCCTAAATGGTCTTTTCATGCAATGAATGTCTCATCAATCTCCAGTCCATCCACCTAATAAGCGAGAGTGATTCATGAGGATATGACTGAAACTTAGGGGGCATGCACCCTGGCCTACTTCGGTAGGGAAACTCTATGTATAAAGTAGTTTTCCGCGGAGGAAAATGACTGATCTGACACCCGTCCTTATAGGAAAAGGGAGTTAGACCAGAATAAGATTCCCTCATCAAGGTTAGGAGGTTGGGATTTAGAACCACCCTGGTCTAGATAGACTAAGCCAGGAGGTGTTTCTATCTACAGTGTGGATGGAAACTATCTTGCAAAAGCAAGAGCTTCTATATGGTAACCTAGAAATTTTTCATTATACTTGGGGGCATGCAAACCTTTTTGCATGCAAGCGAAGAGTGACCATTTATTTTTTAAATTTGTAGGTCCTCTAACCCTTTAAACTTGTACGATTGGTCGTTTCCTAGCTTGCATAAAGAAAGGATCTGGGGCAAAGCTTTAAAAGGTGCAAGCTCCATAAAAAATGGCATCTGAGATGAGATATCCTTATTATATGACTGGTATGAGTAGTTTTAACATGGAATTGAAGCTCGTTAAAAATTAAACATAAGCAATGAGCAAATGTTTCCCCTAGATTTTAAGCTCATTAAAAAATGAACCAATCCTCGGTAAATAACCATTGTGAATGCATTATCATCATCTTTTGAGCCTTGGTCGTGTTCTCATCATCACCTCCACTCTGTTTTAGTCGATCATACACCTCCATTTGATTGTTTTCCCTTTTTGAGGAACATCTGCGAAGAGTGATTCTGTTAGCCATCCTTGTGACACTACCGTGATTGGAAAATTCCAAACCTTACCTGGAATCAGCTGCTACCTGAAATCATCACTCGTTCCTCGAAAAACAAGTCTCCTTTAAGCTCTTTTCAACTGACTCGCGAAATATGAAAAGATTGTCGAGCGATTAACCTCTCTGGCTCGCTAAAGTTATCGGAAGTGCTATCCCTCCTTTAGATTTTAATCTTTTTGAACCTAGGGGATTATTATATAAAAAGATCAAGCGTTTGTCTTGATCGACTCGTTAAAACTAACGAAAATTCATCCCTTTCGTATTATTTTACGCTTTTTCTAACTTAAGGGATTATATGACGAAAAATAATCATTGGAGTCTCCTTTCTATCCCTTTCAGACTCTCTAAAATTGAAAAGGACAGAGTTACGTTAAACTCATTAAAACCAAATAGCAACAAACTTGTCCAAATGGACAAGAACGAGTTTCATTGTCGCTAGGCTCGTTAAAACATAGCGAAAGGTTCACCTGAAGGGCGAACTATAGAACAAGCATATGTTATCCTCCTCAAGGTTGAAAAAAATGAAGAGGTACTGGTCAGCAATGACTGGGGAAAATTGGGAAGAAAACTTGAAGAAACTTTATTGGTAGCAAGTCGCTCTTGAACATGACACTTTCACTCTGCATCCGAGTTGGGTTGGGTTGTTCTGTTCACTGGTCGTATCACCATTGGTTCATCACACCATCCATCTTTTGGGTTAACGCTACCAATCCTTCGTCAATGTCGCCAGTATGTTCAAGAGAAGTCACTCGATCATGTCTCATCCTCAATCTCAATCCTCATGACCGAAGTCGACCTAGGAGCATCTCATTATCCAAGAAGTCGACCTAGGAGCAACCCCTTTCAGTACTTTGAAGCTTGCATGCCTCAATGGCAAGTTTCTCACTTTCGGCGATAGGTTTACATCAATGGCCTTCAACCAGAATATTTTGCATGGTGTTCGACGCGAAGTCCCTTTTTCACACCACATGAATTTTACTGTAGTACCTTGAGAATCATTGTCATTATTGGTGATCCCTCTCATGCATGTTAACAACTTACATCATTGGCTGGTAATCAGGCAATGTATTTCCATGTTCGACTCTAGAACATTTTTCACATGGATCGACTTGTACTCTGAGTGAATATTGAACGAGTTTTGAAGACCCCAGATCTAGTTCCATCCATCCGAGCTGTGATATATTCAGGAATATAAAGACATCAAATGTACATCATTGCCGAATAGATGATCATCCAAGTTGGAGGATCATGACTCCGTTTGAATCATCAGTCTGCCACACAGATGATTGTCTGTCCTATGTACATGAAAATGAATTTATAAATCTAAGCATGGGAATGCCTGCCTCAGCTAGATCATGAAAAATATTGAAGATAATGTATTTTATTGTATCTTATTGTATCTTATTACAGGTTGCCTCCCAGCTCGAATAAACTTTGGATCCTCATGGTAAAGCATTTCACCCGACATCAAAAGATTAATGACCTCATGCTTTAGCGGGCAATTGTTATAGAAATTTTTGGGCACTGCAACCCCAATCATAAATGTCCATAAATTGAGGGCTCCTAAGTCCCTATAAGTGTTGCTTCACTACCTAAACAAACAAGGTCAGCTGATTACATCATCTTCCAGAAGTTCTCCACAGAAAACTACTCAGAACTGGTCAAAACTAGACCATACAGAATGCCCAGTGCAGAGGGTGCGATGCATACTACCTTCCCAGTGTAAAAGGTGCGATGCATACTGGATGGCCCCTTTGTGGGGTGCGATGGGCGAGAATGGAGAAATGGCAGAGACAGTTTGTGAGGTGGAGGATCATAGAAACTTCCAGAAACTTCCCCTCTGACACTTGCCTCTCTGATTTCGCACAGGGATGAGTAAGAGATCATCAATCTCCAAGTGGAATCAAGAACTATCAGAGAGAGGACACTAGTCAAAATCCCAGAAGCTAACTCACCCCCCTACAATCATCTATATATGGATCCCTCATCAAAGAGATCTAGAGGCTGGTATCTTGTATCTTATAGAGAAGTGTTGTTGGTTTTCTGGTGTAACATCATAGTGTTGGGTGATCTAAGCTTTACTTGAGGTGAACAAGGGCTTTCTTGCTGAAGGATGATGCTGGGTCAGAACAATTGGTTGTAATCCTCTTGCTATTCTTGATATTAATAAAGTTATTCAAGTTTTCCTCCACACTCTTGTATCTTTGATTATATATGCATTTATGTGGTCAATACATTTCTGGTCTTGTGTTGTTTATTACTATAGATCTTTGTTCTTCGATAGTGTTATGCTTCTTTGATTCCACAGGTGCTCTCCGAAGCTGTGTAGACAAAGAAGAAGTGGCAAAGATCTATCGAGAAGGAGAGGAACCAGGCAAGGAACCAAGCGCAAGACAAAGGTTGGTGTCCTTTGTTCCCCTCTTGTCTATTTTTCATAAAGGAAAGTGAAAGTAGTTTTAACTTGTTTGTTTCTAAGATAGCTACCAGTCTTACTGGGAATAGTAGCTCTAAGTGGACACTATTCCCGGTAACACCATGGGTGGATATCACTTAAAATACCATGTGTAAATTCCATGCAGGGGTGAATACCATGGGTGGATAACATTTTCTATTCAGATCAATGATATACTCTAAAATTGAACGATTTTGTAGTTGTCGGGTTCTTACTTTTGTGACTTATCTAACTTCCAATATGATTTTTCCTTCCTTGTCAAGTTCTAGTATATTGTTTGAATTGGGATCTTCTACAACTTTTGAATGAGTGGCCACACTTATTCATCCTTATTCCATTGATATCTTACTTCGTCTATCCAATCTAGTTGAATAATAGAGATAGCACAAAATAATGCTTCCACATCCTCATCTTTTTTTGAGTGTGCATCTACAACAACATTTTGCTTCCCTTTTTTGTAGATGATTTCAAAGTCATAACCCAACATATTTGTGATCCATTCTTTTATTTTCTTCTAAATATAGTGTTTGTTCTAAAAAGTACTTAAGACTATCATGATCCATTTTTACCTTGAAGTGTATTCCCATTAGGTAGGTTCACCATTTCTTAAGTGCATGTAGTATTGCCAACATTTCCTTCTCATAAATAGCTTTGTGTAAATACTTTCCTTTGATTGGTTGACATTCAAAAGTAATGGTTCTTTCATCTTGCATTAAAATAGCACCAATTCCATTTCCTGAAGCATCACATTCCAAAATGAAGGTTTTTGTGAAGTTCAGTGTAGCTAAGACTGGTGCTTGGCACATTGCCTCTTTAAGTTCTTCAAAGGCCTTTGCTGCTTCTGGAGTCCATGAGAATGCATCTTTCTTCAATAATGTTGTTAGAGGTGTTGCTATTCTCCCATAATTCTTAATAAAATTGCAATAATACCCTGTCAACCTAAGAAATCCTCGCAGATGCTTTATGGATGTGTGGATTTTCCATTCCTTAATGGTTTTAATTTTTCCAGGTCTACCTTAACACCTTCATGAGATACAATATGACTTAGATATTCCACCTCTTGTACTCCAAAGAAACATTTGGAGATTTTTTCATATAATTGTTTCTCCTCCAATAGTTTGAACAAGCTGTCAACATGTTGAAGATGATCCTTCGAAGACTTGTTGTAGATTAGTATATCATAAAAAAATATTAACAAAAATTTTCTAAGGAAGGGTTTGAAAATGGAATTCATCAAACCTTGAAATGTAGAAGGTGCATTGGTAAGGCCAAAAGGCATGACCAAAAATTCATAATGACCTTCATGAGTTCTAAATGTTGTTTTCGGAATGTCTTTAGTCTTCATTCTGATTTGATGATATCCTGAATGAAGATCCAACTTGGTGAAGTAAATTGATCCATGAAATTCATCCAATAATTCATCAATGGCAGGAATGGGAAATTTATCTTCAATAGTGAGCTTTTTGAGCTCCCTGTAATCTGGACACATGCGCCATGATCCATCCTTCTTGTGCACCAATACTACTGGAGCAGAGAAAGAACTTTGGCTAGGTTGAATTATGCCAGCCTCTAGCATTTCTGCAACCATACATTCAATTTCACTCTTTTAGGCATAGTGATATCTATACGACCTGATGTTTGGAGGAACACTTCCTGGAAACAAATGAATAGCATGATCATGATCGCAAATAGGTGGGAGGCCTTTGGGTATCTCAAATATCTTGGAATGATTGTCCAGGACTTTTTGGAGATATGAAGAAATAGATGATTTCGATGTGGGAACCTCTAGAGAACATAATTATGCAATTATGCCTCATTGTTCCTTCTTTAGAAGCTTTGTCATATCATTAGAGAGAATTGTCTTTCTTGGTTTCCCTCCAATACCCCTTAATTCAACTTATTTCCTTCCACACAAAATTTCATGAAAAGTTCTTGAAAATTAAAAGCTATTGTACCCAAGGATTATAGCCATTGGACTCCTAGTACAACATTAGCACCACCCATTGGAATGGAAAGCATTGGGCTATTCAATACATATTCTCCCATGGATAGCTTGATACTATGGCACTTTCTAGAGAAATTTATGGTTCCTACAATTGAAACCATCACTTGAGACTCTGGTGCTGGATATAGGAAGCTATTCAATTCCTTGGCTATCTTACAATGAATAAAATTATGTGTACCTCCTGAATCAATCAACACTATTACCTTTTTATTCTTGATATGTCCTTCTATCTTGATAGTTTGAGGAGTTGTAATTCCAGCCAATGCATTACAAGATATGGTTGGATTCATTTCTTCTTTATCTAGGATCTGTTCCTAGAGTATATCCTCTTATTTTGGCATTTCTTGTTCCTTTTCTTCCTCCTCTTCACAATCTATATAGAATAATTTCTTCTCAGCACAGTTATGACATCTAGTGTATTCACTATCACAACTATAACAAAGCCCTTTTGCTCTTTTTTCTTCCAATTGTTGTGGTGTCAACCTTGTAGGTTGTGGAAGGCTAGGGGCAACAAAAATTCCATCTTTATAGTTGTAAGTGGTAGGCGACCTGGTTGCTATAAATTTTCTTTCTATTTTTCTTTCTAACCTGAATTCCTTCTCTAGTGAATCAGGTTCCCAAAGGCGAACCTCATGTTGGATATTATCCTTTAAAGTCCTTATGAACACATCAATCCTATGATCCTCTAGAATATATTTTACCCTTATGTTAAATTTTTGGAATTCCTCAATGTGCTCCATCATTGAACCCTTTTGTTTGAGATTTATCAATTGGCTAAAAAAGGTGTTGCTTTATGTATCCTCATAATGTGCTATCATTTCATCTGTAAAAGTTGCCCAAGTGACAATTTGTTTATGAGAGCAAATCCATCGATACCATACAAACTGATTTGGTTCCAAATATAAATTTGCAGTACCTTTTGTGTGTTTTGCACATTATGGAGATGGAAAAATTGCTCCATCTGTAGTATCTATGTCCTGGGATCCTTGCCATCAAACTTCCTCATATCAATTTTTGGAACATGGTGGGTCTTCAATCTAATAGTAGAGCCTATGAAATCATGATTAATATTCCTTTTCGTCTCATCATGAATTTACTTTACAACCCTTTCACCATTAGTAACCATTTCTTGTAGCAACTTATTCAAATTTATCTTCAATTCTTCCATCTTAGCGTCCATTCCATTCATCTTAGCATCCATGCCATTAATCTTAGCTTCCATGTCATCAATATTAGCTTCCACACCATCCATATTAACTTGCACATCATTCATATTAGCTTCCACGCCATTAATCTTGGCTTCAGTTACCTTTTGTGAGAGTGAAATTTTTTGTACTTGGTCTTGTAATTTTGATATATCATGTTGCATTTATTCCTCTTCTTCACGAATCATGCTAGACATTTTAGGTTGCTTACTAGGCATTTCCATTTTCTTTCTTTGGGGCATCAATTAATGCTAACAATTCTTCACTATTCCCTTTGAATTCCTTCAAACTAATTTTTCAAGCCATTCTTATGAAAATTAAAAAAAAAACTACACACCCTTTTTTCACTTTGTAAGAGCTCGATATTGAATCTGTTGTATCTCTGTAACTGTGGATCTCGAATATCTAAAATCACATCCTGTAGTATCCCTTTGAGCCCTCTTTCTAACCCCACAAGTCTGATCAAGATTGGATTCTCCAAGGAAGATTTATGTCAAATCTCTCACGATGACCTGATTATAGACTAGTTCAGTAGATCGAACTTCTACGAAGTTCCACGTGTCATTGTTTTGACCTTATTACCTGAAACTCATATACAGAAAACCACAGGCCATCCTATTTTGGAAACTTCTTATGAAATTTAATTCTGATGCTCAGAACAAACATTATGACGATTTTCCCCAGGTCACATGTTTGGAATGTAATTTTAGAGTCTGCAAAAACCCTGAATTCCTTAGATCGTATCTCTGACAATATAGTGAGACAAGCTCTAAAATTTAGACATGATGTTTAGACCGATATTGGCTCAAATGGGGTTTTCTTAGCGTCTGAAACATCACAAAAAAAAAATTATAGCAAAAATTCCACGATGACCTGTTTGGAGCAGTGAAACCCTAGAATCCAAAGCTATGATACCAACTATTATGAAACCAGCTCACAAAAGGATAGAAAAGATAGATAAACAGCTTCATAATAAGCCTCTCTGAGGGGGCAACCTCCTTTACACTACACAAAACGATCAATTCTTGGATGATACAAATGATAAGGCCTCCTTTTTATATATAGGAGTCTAAGGGGTCATAATATACTTAGAGCCGACGTAACAACAATAATGTAAGAGCACAATAATAACAATAGTGGGCTTCTGTGGGACACAATAATAACAATATGGGGACTACATGGGCACAACAATATAATAAGGGGTTTGTACTAATAACAATAAGGGGTTACACTAGTAGTATAGGGACCTAACACAATTTGTGTGTATTATCTTAATATTAAACACGCATTAACCTTTGCGATAATAGTAATGGATATAAAAAATGCAATCGGAACAAATCTATCGGAAAAAATATAATTCTTCTAAATGAGAGCCAATTTAAACTCTAACACCCATGATATATTTTTTACGTTCAACACCCTTTATATATTTTGCACGAATAAAAATTGTTTTGTCTCCAACACTTTTTCAATCGTCTAAATTTATTTGCCTATAGTTATTCACTAATTTGTGCACTACACACAAGTTTCCCATACCCCATTGGATTTCCTATTCTTTCTACTCACTCAATTGATTTAGCAGAGAGGATCCCATAACCAAAGGGAAAAAATGGAGAGCAGTATGATAGGAGCCATAATAACTATTGAATCAGTAGAGAGGAGCCCATAACGAAGGGGAAAAAATAGACAGCAGTGTGGAGATTTCCAAGAGCCACAGTCATTGTTTCCCCTCCTCACCACGACACTACTAGTGGCACGACAGGATTTACTCTCAGCATCCATGGGGCACAGATTCTCGAAGGAGCCCATAACCAAAGGGAAAAAATGGAGAGCAATGTGGAGATTTCTAGGAGCCATAGTAACTATTGATTCAGAAAAGAGGAGGACATAACCAAAGGGAGAAAATGGAGAGAGATGTGGATATTACCAGGAGCCACATTAATTATTTCTCCTCCTCACCATGACACTAGTAGCGGGTCCACACGATTTACTCTTAACATCCATGGGGCGCAGACTCCATAAGGAGCCCATAACCAAAGAGAAAAAATGGAGAGCAGGAGGACATAACCAAAGGGAGAAAATGGAGAGAGATGTGGATATTACCAGGAGCCACATTAACTATTTCTCCTCCTCACCATGACACTAGTAGCGGGTCCACACGATTTACTCTTAACATCCATGGGGCGCAGACTCTATAAGGAGACCATAACCAAAGAGAAAAAATGGAGAGCAGTGTGGAGATTTCCAGGAGCCACAATAACTATTGATTCTGCAGAGAGGAGCCCATAACCCAACAGAAAAAATGGGGCGTAGTGTGGAGATTTCTAGGAGCCATAGTAATTGTTTCCCCTCCTTACCACGACACTGCTAACAGGGCTACGGGATTTAGTCTCAGTATCCATGGGGTGTAGAGTCTAGAATGAACTGTTCATGCAAAAATACCAAAATCTTAGGTCCCGTACCCTGCTTCTTTCTCGCATTTTCTCTCTTCAAACACATCAAACACTTAATTTTTCTAAATGTATCGATCAATTGCAAGACCAAGATATCTATTTGGACTCCAAATCCCTTAAAATCATAGTTAGGGAACCCTGACCAAACGCAGGAATGTATTTCAAATCTAAGTTTTATAGGGTTTGTGAATAAATGTACTCTGTTGAAGGATGTTACCACTTCCATACCCAATTTGTAGGATTTATGTATTAAGGGCTTGACTAGAATTTGTAGAAGCTTAGCCCTATTTATAGTGGGAAAATCCTCAAATTTTCCTACTTGTTCTCCTTCGCAGACCTTGACTACACTTTGTAGTCTTATATGCAACTCCTCAATACTTCTGAATTACCCTCTAACAGTAACGATTTCCACTAGAATTTGGTCATGTCCCTTTCTATTTTCTTCTTAGATTCTCAACGAAAGCACGGTATTCCTCATTTTGCACAACCGTCACATTGTGAGCAGATAACGTAACATTGGGACTTTCAAGAATGCACCAATGACAAACACTCCGCTTATGTTGTAGTAATCTGCAAGCTGCAATGGTGTTTTGGAACACACGTAGCAAACACCATTCACTACATAATGTAGTTTTCCATCAATGTTGGGGGCTTAGTTTGAGAGGATTATAGTTTGAGTAATGTTGATTTTTCCATAATGGAAAGATCCTTGTTGATTTGGATGCCCTGCACTAGCGGTCAAGTGTTGGTTTGTGTTATATTCTTTCCACGACTAACCTACGTAGTGAACTAGGGGGTTAGAGGGGGGGCAGAGCCCCCTTTCATTGCATTGATTGTGTAGCGGCGGGGTCACAGGAGGGATGGAAGCCCCCCCTGTCTGAGGGTTTTGAGGGCGGCGAGTAGCCCCCCTCTACGGGGTCTAGGGCAACGCTGTGGGAATTTTTTTTTTGGACCTATATTAGGTTGGGCAGACCTACGTATGGGTTTTTGGTCCATGGTTTTGGACGCGATGTTTTTCGGTCCATGGCATTGGATTCTTCAGCATGTATAAATATGTATTGTAATATTGAAAGGAATATAATGAAAAATAAAGCTGGAAGTCCCAGCTTTGGGATCTAGGTGAAAATCTGTGTATATGTGTTTTATGTGTTATGCTCTCGCATTGTTTATTTTCTGTGTTTTAGAATTCGTATGCAGGTAATTTCTATATGGGGTTAAAACCTACATTTGGTATCAGAGCTACTTTGGCCTCAAGGGGATGCCTTTGTTGCTAACGGGTTTTGCTCAAGCCTGTGGTAGGCCCTATTCAGTGGGAGATTTGTGGGATCAATTATGGTGGTGAAAGAATATGGCGAGCATTGGAAAGATAGAGATCGATAAATTTAATGGTAAAAGTTTTGAGTTATGGAAACTCAAGATGAAGGATCTGTTGGTGGATAAAGATCAGTGGATCACGATAGATCCAGATACTAAACCAACGGGAGTGTCTGATGAAGAATGGAAGAAGTTAGATCAGAAGGAAAAGAGCACAATACGATTATGTGTATCAGATTCAGTATTGTTGAATGTATCAGGGGAAGCTACGGCGAAGGCTTTGTGGGACAAGTTAGGGACTTTGTACCAATCTAACTCTCTGGTGAATAAACTGTTCCTACAGAAAAAGTTATATAACCTGAGGATGAAAGATGGAGACTTGGTGACAGAGCATGTGAATGCATTTAATACTATGGTAAGTTAGGTATTATTTATTGATATTAAAATTTTAGATGAAGATAAGTGCATCAGTTTTTTGTGTTCTTTACTAGATTTGTGGGATAGTTTGGTTATTGCAATAGGTAGAAATGCAATTGCCTTGCAGTTTGATGAAATAGTCTCATCCTTACTGACAGAGGAGATGAGACGGAAAAATATGGAGAGCCAAAGTGGTGATGCCTTGTTTGTACGAGGACGGTCCTAAAATAGAAACAAAAATAAGTCATCAAGTGGGAGATCTAAATTGTAGGTTTTAACCTTGTACAAAAATTACCTGCATACAAATTCTTAAACTGGTGAAGCCAAGCCCCGGTATAAGTGTATCAAATTTCTGATACCACATCCTTGGTGACTATTTTAACCCATATAGAGACTTATTTAACTTGCATACTAGTTATTTCTTACCCTTCACTGCAAAGCCTTCGGGTTGCTTCATGTAGATCTCCTCTTCCAGATCCCCGTGAAGAAATTCTATATTCACATCCATTTGTTCTACCTCAAAATCAAAAGCTATAGCAACAGATAAAAGTAACCTAATAGAAGTTACCTTGGCAACAGGAGAAAAAATATCACCAAAATCAATTCCCGACAACTAGAATAACCTTTTGCTACCAACCGAGCTTTGTATTTCTCCACCTTTCCTTCTGCATTTGTCTTCTTCTTGAGCACACATTTGCTGCCAATGGGTTTCCTTCTAGCCAGCAACTCCACCAATTCCCAAGCCTCATTTTTGTGCAAAGATTCCATTTCATCAACCATGGCCTCTTTCTAGAGTTTTCCATCCTCTGAATCTACTTCTTCCTTCACAGTTCTAAGATCATCATTAGTAATAGATAAAGAAAAAATTGAATAGAAAGCATATGGACTATACCTTTCTAGCTACCTTCTTTCTCGAACTAATCTTCTTACACCTAGAGTTTGTGGATTTCCATCTTCTGATTCCTCCTCTGCTGTAGAGTTTGATTCTTCCTCCTTTAGCTCAAACTCTATCTTCTCATGTTCCCTTGGTTGGACTTCATGTTTAATAACATCTTTCACCTCTCTGAACACCACATCTCAGCTATACACAACCTTCCTTTTTGTTGGGTTCCAAAGCTCATAACCCTTTAAACCATCCTTATACCCAATAAAGATGCACTTTTCAGATTTACTATCCAACTTGGTTTGTTTCTCCTTTGGAACATGTACATATGCATCACATCCAAATACCCTCAGATGTGAAAGGGATGGTTTCTTACCAGTCCACACCTCCTGTGGAGTCTTATCCTCCAACGCTGATGAAGGTGATCTATTGACCAGGTAACTATCCTCTGTTATTTGTCCTCAGCACCTTTATCTTCTTCTCTATCTGGTTTTCCACCATAGCCTTAAATTCTTTAAACCTCTCAAAGACTTCAGATTTCTTCTTAAGGAAATATATCCATGTATTCCTTGAGAATTCATCTATAAATGATACATAGTACATAAACTTACTCAGTGATAGAACCTTCACAGGTCCAAGCACATCACTGTACACAAGCTCTAATATATGTTTCGCCCTCTTACCACTAGAGGGGAAACTCACCCGATTCTGCTTCCCATATATACAATTTTCACAGAAATCAAAATCCAAAGAGCTATTACTCATACCTTCTACCATACCTTTACCATGAAATATTTGAAGGCCCTTCTCTCCAATATGTCTAGGCCTTTGATGCCACAGCATGGTCTTCTCTCCAGAGACCACTAGATTTGTTGCTCCACTTTCAGGAACCACATAACTGTTGCATCGATCAACAATAGTGCTATGTTGTAGCTTGTACAGAGTTCCAATTCGAACTCCTTGCATCAATACCAGTGCCCCCCAAACCATCTTGCAGGTATCCTTCTCGAACACTATTTTTACACCTGCATCATCCAGCTTGCTTACAGAAATCATATTTCTGGCTAATGCAGAAATATGTAGAACACCCAGAAGTGTTCTAACTCTTCCACCTTGCAACTTCAACTTTAATTTTCCACGACCAATGATTCTAGCCTTCCTGTCATCCCCCAAGAAGACATTACCACCATCATGCTTCTCATACTCACAGAACCACTCTCTATGGGGAGTGAAGTGAAAGGCTGCAACTGAGTCAATCAACCATGCCTCATGATCTACATGTGTACTTGAAGAAGCCAAGTACACATCCCCACCTTCATCTAAGGTGGTTTTCGCCTCTACAGAAGGAGAATAATCAGATCCCTTTTCTTTATCAAGAGCTTTAGATTTACAGTCCCTTTTGTGGTGCCCTTCTTTTCTGCATTTCCACCACACCACCTTTACAGGTTTTCCTGGAGATTTAGATCTCCCACTCAATGACTTATTTTTTCTTCTGTTTTGGGACTGTCCTCATACAGAAAAGGCATCACCATTCTAGCTCTCCATATTTTTCCATCTCATCTCCTCCATCAACAACGATGAGACTATTTCATCAAACTGCAAGGCAGTTGCATTGCTATCTATTGCAATAACCAGACTATCCCACGAATCTGGTAGAGAACACAACAAACTAATGCACTTATCTTCATCTGAAATTTTAATATCAACAGATTTCAACTGACTTACCATAATATTAAATGCTTTAAGATGCTTTGTCACTGAGTCTCCATCTTTCATCCTTAGGTTATACAACTTTTTCCACAGGAACAGTTTATTCACCAGAGACTTAGATTGGTACAAAGTCCCTAACTTATCCCACAAAGCCTTCATCGTAGCTTCCCCTGATAGATTCGGCAATGTTGAATTTGAGACACACAATTATATTGTGCTCTTTGCCTTCTGATCCAAATTCTTCCATTCTTCATCAGACACTCCCGTTGGTTTAGTACCCAGATCTACTGCGATCCACTGATATATATCCACCAACAGATCCTCCATCATGAGTTTCCACAACTCAAAACTTTGACCATTAAATTTCTCGATCCCTATCTTTCCATTGCTCTCCATCTTCTTTCACCACCAGAATCGATCTCACAGATCTTCCACCGAATAAGGTCTACCATAGGCCCGAGCAAAACTCCTCAGCAATAAAGGCATCCCCTTGAAGCCAAAGTAGCTTTGATACCAAACGTAGGTTTTAACCCCATATAGAAATTACCTACATATGAATTATTAAACACAGAAAATAAACAATGCGAGGGAATAACACATAAAATAAATATACACAGAGATTTTCCTCTAGATCCAAAAATCAAGACTACCATCTTGATTTTTTATTACGTTCCTTTCAATGTTACAATACATATTTATACATGTCAAGACATCCAATATCATGGACCGAAAACCATCACGTCCAAAACCATGGACCAAAAACCATAGGTAGGTTTGCCCAACCTAACGTAGGTTAGTCTTGGAAAGAATATAACACAACCCAACATAAATCTTCAAGAAAACCTGTAAAGGTGGTGTGCTAGAAATGTGGAAAGGAAAGGCACTACAAAAGGGATTGTAAATCTAAAGCTCCCGACAAAGGAAAGGGATCTGATGATGCTTCTTCTATAGAGGTGAAAACCACCTTAGATGAAGGTGGGGATGTGAACTTAGCTTCTTCAAGTACACATGTAGATCATGAGGCATGGTTGATTGACTCAGGTGCATCCTTTCACTTCACTCCCCATAGAGAGTGGTAGGGGTGATTTTATGGGCGAATGTTCGCCCTTTGGCGAAATTAAGGGTTTTTAAATTTTTAGTGGGCGAATATTTTGTATCATAGTACATTTTTACAAATCACCTCAAATAGCCCACCTTATTTTAAGGGAGAGGGTAAAAAAGGTAAATTTAGCCCTTGAAATTAGGAGTTACAACCTTCCATTCGCCCATTTTCAAGAATAGGTTTTATTTAAGTGAATCCGTTCGCCCATTTTCAAGAATAGGTTTTATTTAAGTGAATCCTATGGGCCAAAGGCCCAAATACCATATTTATAAAAGAGGTATGGTAAATTAATAAAAATATAAATAAATGAGAAGTACGGTAAATAAATAAAGCATAATTAATAAAAATATGAATAAATGAGAGGTATGGTAAATAAATAAAGCATTTTTTATATTTATTCCATAAGTCACCTTATATACATGCAAGGGTGTAAACAACTAAAAATACAAGTAAAGTGGAGGTATGGTAAATAAATAAAACGTCTTGTTATACTTTCTCAAAAGGTATGGTAAATAAATAAAAATATAAATAAAATAGATGCATGATAAATAAATAAAACCTCTTTTTATATTTAGTCCATAACACTCATTCTATTTATGAAGGATCAAGAAAGAGGTTTTATTTAAGTGAATCCTATGGGCCAAATACCATATTTGTAAAACACGTATGGTAAATTAATAAAAATATAAATAAGCGAGAAGTATGGTAAACAAATAAAACATTTTTTTATATTTACTCCATAAGTCAGCTTGTATTTATGAATGGTATGGTAAATTAATAAAAATATAAATAAACGAGAGGTATGGTAAACAAATAAAACATTTTTTATTTTTTTATATTAATACCATGCAAAAAAACATTATTAACCCTAATATTAATAAAAATAAAAATGGCACATGGTATTGACCCATGGTATTCACTTGGAATGTAGACTATTTAAATGGGTGAATTAAACCAGAATAGATCCATCTTTACTCTGGATCTACTAACCGCCGAGAGGTATCAAATATCGTGATATGAAAACTAGCATAGAGTGAAAAAATATTTGATCCGATCAAGAGTAAAAATGGATGTTGTAATTTAATGTATGTTAAACATTTTAGCTTGGTTAAAATAGAAATAAATAAAAATCAACTATTAATTTTATTAATTTTTATAAATTACTAATAGTAATCTTTAAGCTCAGGTTTATGATAACCCATGGTATTGACCCATGGTATTCATGTGAGCATAGACTATTTAAAGGGGAAATTCTATCTTAGATCCATCTTAATTCTGGGTCTACCAAGTGCTCAGAGGGATAAATAGATTTCATCCCCCTAAGAGTGGTATATGTGGAGTTAAGATCGATATAGGTTGGCTTTTATGATAATGAAGATATTAAATAGACTTAGGAAATTATATTGTAAAAACATCTTAAGGTGAATGGTTAAAGCATAGACATTGGACAAGTATATTTGTATACTTCTGTTTTAAACTAAAACAAATCCAGGGCTAAAAGGAAGGGATTGATTGCACTAGTCATCCTTCTATAACTTTCCAACATATGTTGGAGTAAACAGATTGTAATTTGGGTTTTTCTAATTGCAAACGGGAACATATTTGTGTATTGGCAGGGTGGTTACGAGGTCCCTAGAAGTGGAGTAAACATATTGTAATTTGGGTAATTGTTCTAATTGCAAACAAGAACATACTTGTGTATTGGCAGGGTGGTTATGAGGTCCCTAGAAGTGATGAATTTGAATTTTTCTTGGTTTTATATATAGTATTAGGTTTTTTCTCATGCTTTCTGTGAATGGCACGGGTGAATTTTATCTTACACCCACTAGATTATCCATATGTAATTTCGGTAATTTTGATTTCAAAAGATATTTTAAAGAAATGCAATGATTTCATTTGTGTATTCAATAAACACAAGATTTTATAATTGAGAAAATATTCGCCATGCCTGGTGAGAGATTTGCCAAAAAATTATATATACATATCATATTATTGATAGAATCGCCTTCCATTTTCCTATATACCATGGAGATTCACCCATTTATTATACATGTAAATTTAGGGGGGGTTCTTAAAATTTTCCTTGTTCACTTGTTTATGTTATTATAGCCTCAGGTAGTTGAGTAACTTCTTCTTCTGTAACAGATGTTCCAGAAATAGTTGGAGTAACTTGAGGCTCAGTATTAGCTGTGATAGGTAGCTCTGGTAATTCAAATGAAGTACCAGACTCAGTTTGATGAGTCCACCTTGAATGGATGGGTGTCGCTTCTGGTGGTAAGGGCGGTTTGCTCGTAACTCTCCTCGAATGATAGAGTGGAGGTTGATCTTCCTCCAGAATTGCTGCTTATTCTTATCAACCTAACTCAACTAAGGAAAAAAGGATGTTTTCACGGTCAATTAACTTTTACGACACAAGAACTTAACTTTTCTTTTTCATTTTTTAAGAGTTGAGAAAAAGCAAAAGATGACTCTAGTTGCTTTCATTGTTTAATGAGCTTGAAAAGACAAGTGCTCAGATGGACCTTTTCTTTTAAGGAGACGAAAAGGAACAAAAGTGACTACTCTGGAGATACTAAGCAAGAGGGTTTACCAAACTAATCACAAAACTACAATATACACCTTAGTGGTAAATTAAAGAGAATTTACCAAGGATTTATCGTACGGCAGTTAGTGTTCCCGAATGCTGTGTTCAGTGCATTGTGATTGGTAAGGCGGCAGACTCGACTTCCTAGGGATAAAGGATTTAAGCCTATTGGGGTCTCTCACTATATACACGACGGTATAGGGAGCACAAGTCCGTACTAGTACTTATCGGTTCAGAGAGGAGGAATCACCCAACCTCGATGAAACGACAGCCACTAGGTTTTAAGACGCCGAAACACATCTCTAGCCTAGAAACCTCTAGATGTTTGCGTTAAATTCCAATGTGTTATTAGGTTAATTTTAGGTTGATATTTCTTAAAATTTGTCTTTTGTTTTCACCACGAGATGTTTTCCAAAAGTCCTAAGAATGCAACTAGAATGAGAAGCACTCTTTCCATTTGTTTTCAAGAATGAAAATCCTAACTAATAAGGGATAGAACAAACAAGTACTTTTTGGATCAAACAACAAATAGACTTCACTAATGCATTTCCCTAACCATTCTTTTTGAGCACACACAATCAAACTCTAAGATGCAATTACATGTATTTCTTTTTCTTTTCAGTTCTCCTTAATGTGAATTATGCAATAAGAACAACTAATGCACAATGATTCAAAAGATCTTTTCACAAAAATGTCGATTTATGACAATTTCACTTAAAGATAAAGGAATACTAAATGACACTTTCAACTTTAAGGAAACGAAGATTTTCGACACTTAAACCAAAATGTGGATCAGATGCACAAATAGACCAATCGATTATTTTAATGAAGGAAGATTCTACGACACTTCGTATTTAATGAAGGAAGATTCTACGACACTTCGTATTTGACAAAACAATCAACTGAACCTACTTTTGACAATGGATTGCAAATGATAAAACAAATACATAAACAAAAATTTAACAATCCAGTCTAAAATGGGTCAAAACAAGGAAACAAAGACTGCTTCCAGAGATAAGAAATCATCTAAATCCAACAGACAATTCAAACAACTAAAAATTGACTTAAGGCTTCAGCTCCTAGATGGGAAAACTGATCCAAAAGGAATTAGCGTAGGCCAGAGTGAGGGACAGTGCGATGCATAACATTGTCTCTATGTAGAGGGTGCAATTCAGTGCACTGTGTCAGTTATAGAGCTGCGATGATTACAGAATGACAATGTTATGCTCAAAATTGACTCAAATTTTGGTGAATTGGACTTAAATTCGATGAAAAACAGACGTTAAAGTATGTCAAAGTGTTCTAAGAGATTGATTAGCTACTATTAGGGATAGGATCGCTCCCCAGTGGAGTCGCCATTTTGTTACGGGCAAATTTAGTGTCTTTTCGAACGACTAACCCCTAGACCTAGTAGCAACAGTTAAATTAATTCCATTGCTTTTCCTATAGCTAACAGATAAAAGAAAGAGGAGAAAAAGTACCAATCTATATCTCTCGCTCAATCCCTCTTCCCTTTGACCGCTTTCGCCACTCCCTTTTGTACTTAACTCTCTTGAAAGGTACCTACACACAAGTCGAGACAAAAAACCATCAAAGCATACATATCGATCTATTAACTAAACATATTATAGAATCGAAAGTACAATATACATCACATAACACATGAATGTGAAAAAGCATAGAACTCTTTATTCATAGAAAGGAAGATTACAACCCATGTAGATTCATGTTCGATTCAGCGTCATCCTCCCAGCTTCAAACCCTACTCTCCTCATGGAAACAACAATTTGACATGATAACATTACTCTCTCTACTAATCTCATCCAAGCAACATTTCCTTAGCTTAAGAAGTCTCAACCTAGACCAACCTTTGAGAGCTTGGTCCTTTTATAGTTGCATAGAGGAGGTTAGGCCATTAATGGCCCTCATGAATGCTTTGCCATAATTGGGAAGTGGTTCCATGGAGGAAGGGATAATGGATCAATGTTCATTCATCTCCTTCCTCATCCAAAAGTGAGCCCAATCCATCTAGAAACTTCCAAAAGTATCCATTGGATGAGGAATCCAATGGATTCATTTCAAAAATTCGATGAATCTCGCTGATCGTAGGTGAAACAAAGGCTAGGTGTGATGCATAGCAACCAGACAGTGTAGTTCCTGCAATGCATTGTAGCCAGACAAAAGGCTACCTGAGATGATCTCCTTAGGGGCATTTTTTGGATGAATGGTGACATGAAACTCTTGGGAGGCAAGCATGATGTAGGTTAACTTCATTCGGGAATGAAAATAACTGAATTAGGGGTTGATGGACCCTAATACAATTATCCGGAATTTGGGGTTGATGTCCTCAAATTTCCCTGTAACACGTACCTTTTGTGTGTTTTGCACATTATGGAGATCGAAAAATTACTCCATCTGTAGTATCCATGTTCCGGGATCCTTGCCAGCAAACTTCCTCATATCGATCTTTGGAACACGGTGGTTCTTTGATCCAACGTTAGAGCCTATGAAATCATGATTAAAATTTATTTTGTTCTCAGCATGAGTTTCCTTTACTACCCTTTCGCCATTAGTAAGCATTTCTTGTAGAAGCTTTGTCAAATCTGTCTTCAAATCTTCCATGCCTGTCTTCAAATCTGTCTTCAAATTGTCCATCTTAGTTTCCATGCCATTCATCTTAGCTTCCACGCCATCCATCTTAGCTTCCACGCCTTTCTTTAAACCATCCATCTTAGCTTCCATGCCATTCGTCTTAGCTTTTATGCCTTTCTTTAAACCATCCATCTTAGCTTCTACATCTTTCTTTAAATCATTCATCTTAGCTTCTGTTACTTTTTGTGCGAGTGACATTTGTTGTACTTGGTCTTGTAATTTTGATATATCATGTTGCATTTCTTCCTCTTCTTCATGAGTCATGCTATAGCTTTCAGGTTGCTTACTAGGTGTTTCCATTTTCTTTCTTTGGGGCATCAATTACCAATAATAATGCTTCATTATTCCCTTCGAATTCCTTCAAACTAATTTTTCAAACCAAGCTTATGCAAAAATTGAAAAAAAACTACACAACTTTTTTACACTTTGTAGGAGCCTGATATTGAATCTGATGTATTTCTGTAATTTCAACTCTTCCAGTTCTAAAATTGCAACCTACAGTAGCCTTCTGTATCCTCCTTCCAATGCCACAAGTCTGATCGAAATTGGATTATCTAAGAAATATTTATGCACAATATCCCAAGATGACATGATTATATACCTTTTCAGAAGAGTGAACTTGTATGAAGTGCCATGTGTCACTGTTTTGACCTCTGTATTTGAAAACTATACACAAGAAACTCCATTCCATCATCTTTCTGTAACTTCTTACGAAATTTCAATCTGATGCTCAGAGAGACCGTTATGCCGATTTTCCCAAGGTTACCTGTTTGGAATTTAATTCGGGGGTCTACTAAAACCCTAAATTCCTCATACTATATCTCCAAAAATATAGAGATACAGGATCTGAAATTTGTAGCCAAGGTTGAAACCAATTTCTTCTCAAATGGGTTTTTGTTTTATCTTTTGAAACTTCGTAGCGAAAGAGTTATAAAGAAAATCCCACAATGGCATGTTTTAGTTTAAATTATGAAGCTTGCAAAAACCCTAAGTTCCTCAGATCATATCTCCGAAAATATAGCAGACAAGCTCTGAAATTCAGACCTGAGGTTCAGTGCGATTTATGGTTTTTTTTTTTCTCACTTCTGAAATGTTGCATAAAAAAGGTTATACCAAAAATTCCATGATGACCTATTTGGAGCAGCGAAACCCTAGAATCCAAAGCTTTGATACCAAATGTTATGAAACCAGCGCACAAAAAGATAGAAAAGATAGATCAATGCCTTAGAAATAAGCCTCTTCGAGGGCGAAACCTCCTTTACATTACACAAATGAACAATTCTTATATGATTCAAATGACAAAACCTCCTTTCTATATATAGGAGTCTAAGGGGACACAATATAACCAAGCCGACCTAATAATAATAATATAAAGTCACAAAAATAACAATAGTGGGATTCTATGGGGCACAATAATAACAATATGGGGACAATAGGGGCACAACAATAACAATAAGGGATACAATGACAATAGTAATGGGAGAATTACTAGTATTATAGGGACCTAACATTTTACAAGAACATTAATGGTAACAACAACTCCTTCAAAAGGATGTCAATGTTGAGAAGGAAATGTTGTTCTATCTGAAAAAAGGAGAGTTGACTTTCAGTTCCACCATCTAGAATTCATCTGAGGATGACAACAAATAATCATCAGAAATAGTAGAAGATTCACAAATTGAAGATAAAGTTTAAACTGATGACTATCAAGAAGTTCTTAGATATCATAAACATTACATTGAACTACTATTTTACTCATCTAAATAATTAATATGAATATGCATAATAACTTGTTGGTTATGTCCATAAGGAATCTACTATTATGTCTATAAAGAAATTACAATACGTATCTCTCAAGATCTTTTAACCTAAATCCAATGCCTAGATACTTTTTTTGACAACCATAAATTTAGGCACTATTTCAGATAATAGAGCTTGTACAATGACCATGGATGACCAAAGGTGGGTAACAAGATTCTAAGTAATATGAAGTGCAATATATCAAGGGGGTTCAGTAAGAATATATAGGCTATGTCTATGATGTGATGGAATGAAACATATACCAAAATGATATATATCTATGTACTCTAACAAAACTATAAGAAATTGCAGAATTTTCACACTAATAAATCATTATAATGTATCCCAATAGTTGTTGAAAAATATCATTTGAATAACCCTCTGACTGCATTGGCCTTCACCACTTAGTGTTTGTAAATTTGTGATGTGGTAGAATTTGTGAAGACGATCGATCATTTACCTTCTAAATTCTTAGTGGTTGCTTTGGAGTCTATTATGATTGAGGAAATACTATATACATGTGTAAATGAAATGATTACTTAATTAGAGACCCACTTCAGCTTTTATTTTTCTATTTTCCATTTTTATTTCCTTGTTAATTTTTAGAGATGATGATTCTCAGTGTCTGACTATACTATCCTTTTTTTCTTACTGGAGGCAATTATTTAGAACCGGAACTAAAAGGAGGTGAGCGTGTTGAAAAATTTCCTCCCTGTATTTTTGAATTTTATTTTGTAATCCAAATTAGTCCATAATTATTTAAAACCTAAGGGTTAAAAAAATTACAAATGCACACTAATTATTGCGACAAACTATTGGAACCTCACTTCAACATTTGATGTACTGAGTTATTTAGCATTGCTTGTTGAATGGTCTTGTAGTTGATATCATGAAGCAAGAAACCACAATTATCTTGTTTAATGCAAATATTGATATGGTTAATGCAAATATTGTTATGTTTAGGGGTTCAATGAGGCTTGTTGTTAGATTTGATTGTGAAGACAATAATTATTTGAAATTTTTATTGCGTTATTTTTAAGAGAATAATTGGGTGGATTGTCATTGAATTGGAAGTAATTTTAAAACACATTTATTTGTCAAAACATTGAGATGGCATCCTCAAAATTAACTTTTAATATGCTTTTCATTCATATCTCCCGCAATTATTTAGTTGACTCGGCTATGTTCCGATGGATCGTAGTTGTTTATTAAATCATAAAATTTTCATTTAATGGATTAGGTCTATCAATGCTATTAGTTGTTCCACAGAGAGGTGAGGTGTTGCTACTCCAAAATTCAGTGATATATATTATTATTATTATTATTATTATGATTATGAGGATGCTACATCATTATTGACCCATTAACAACCTTAATGCATATGGATTTGGGTGACTATTATATTATCATCCAATTTTAATTGAATGCAGAAGAGTGAAATGAGGAATGTTGAGCGAATAAATTATTATTACCTGGGATCTGAGAATGACAAATTCTCTATCCAAGTAGACTGTAGGATGACTAGTTATTTTAAAGTTAAGTGTCAATGATGTTCCTGCTAGAACATAGAGTTGAGCTCCACCTTTGTTGGAAAACGTGTTAACATGGGTTTTAAGAGATTTATTTAAGACGAAATTATCATTACGTCCTAAAATTTTCAATTTTTCTTAAATTAATTTCTTCTTAAATTTTTAATTTTGTCTTAAATTATTATTTTTTATTTTTCTACTTCTTAACCCTTCCTCCCATGTTTATTACTCACTTTGATATAGTAGCTCGCACCTCCCCTTCCTCCCAGAGGGGGTGATCCTCCTCTGCCTCCTAGATAAGGGTATCCACCTCCTCCTATAGGTGGTTCTCAAAGGTTACTAACCCAAATTTCCACATGGGCGAAGGCATATCCCTCCTCCTCTTTTGAAATCCTATTCTCTATTGTGGATGGATGGGATCGAAGACTGCATGGGGATTTTGGTCTGTGAGGAGCTAGAGTCTCCATTCATCTATAAGGAAATAGAGAAGATAATTTGATCGATAATTGGACCCATGCCTTCAAGACCAAGATCCAACCCCTCCAATAGGTTTTTGTTCTCATCTCATTTGGTTTGCAAGGTAACGGTTTGTATGGCTTCAACCTTCCTTCCTTGTTGGAAAAGTAATTATTTGTTAGTTATGGGATCAAACAGTGGGGTATGAAATTTCTCAACGAATTTCAGGTTTGTAAGTAAGAACTTCCTAAAGACTTTCCTTATACTATTCAACATTTACGTACCCCAATGGGGTCCTCTTGGCTCTACCCAAAACATGCTCTAGGAAAAGTTATTTATGTATCCTGAGAGGGATCAACCTTTTAGAAGATACAACTAGCCTTTTCTTCCCACTTCGTATTTCTCTGGACTCCATAGGGCCTGGTCCACCACCAGACTCAATAGGAAACTTCTCCATTTTGCAAATCCTTCTTCTTAGTGGCAATGAGTTCACCAACAATGTTCCTCAACGGATTGGTTGTTTGAAGTCATTGTCCAAGATGGATTTCAAAAGTAACAGATTATATATAGTGATACCTCGAGAGATAAGTTACTGTAAGCTCATGGCCTTCAAAGATTTGAGTAGGAGTGAGTGCAGTGGACCCATAACCCCACAGATAAAAAATATGAGGATTCTCAATATATCTAGAAATCATTTGGTTGGAATAATTCCTCTAGAGATTGAAGGCATGCTAATCCTAACATATGTGGATTACTCCCACCAAATTCGCTCAAGTTTGGTTCCTGTTACTGGCCAATTCTCTTACTGGTCCTTCTTTTGTTTGATATTGTTTCTTTAATGTTTGTTAATGTTTTCATTCTATCTGAGCTAGTTGATTTATTTCGCTGCATGGGAACCCTAAAATTAAGGATTATGTTTGAACTTGCATGACTTATTTTAGTTGGCATAATTATACTAGCATAACCATGTTTGGGTCCAATTGGTATTAAAGCATTGATTTCCAGCTAGCTGGTGGAGCTTGTATAAACTTTATGGTTAAGACACACTCTCATGTGAAAGGAGATGGGAGGACATTTTGAACACTATCACTTGGTTTCTCTAGAATTTGACAACCTTTGTCACAATATTGCAAATTGTTATCATCCAAACAACCCTATGGAGGGCATTCCATTATGAAATTAACTAGTGGAGGTGGAGGAGCTTCACAATTGAATTTGGGAATTTTTTCTTTGAGTAGAAACCAAGGTGAATATTCTACACTTAATATTCATGGAGATTTTTATGGATGGTTTTATGTTTGGATGAGGTAGTTTAATTTCTATTATGAAGTTCAACAATACTTAGATGAAAATAAACTTGCCTTCATAAAGTTTCATGCAGGTACAGAGAAGATATTGTTAAAGTGGAAAAAATTTATGAGCATACATAGACACTTACCACTCAAGATGAGATGTGGGGTGAGTTAAATATCATTCTCAAGGACAAATTCTAACCCACAAACTATTGTAATGAGCAACAATAATGGTTATCCCCGTGACAAATTCAATTAGAAGGTAGATGTCTACATGCAAGAATTCAACCTCTACACCATTTGGCTCAAAGTGATGGATGAAGAATGGAGGCTACTCAATAGGTGCATTGGTGGAGGAGGAGGAGGATACTCAACAAGAGAAGTTGGAGGAATCCCAGTAGTGTTGTTGGCATTAATTCCACTGGAGGAAAGAAGATCATTGTAAAAAAAAGTATGACCAAGAATCCCATTGGTGGATCCTTGAGATATTTTTTAAAATCCACACTTAAGAAGATGCTTGTTACATAGGAAAAATAAGAAAGGCTAAGAATAGTTGGAGGAAGCCAAAATAGTGTTGTTGGCACTAGTTCTAGTGAAGACGAAAAGACCCTTGTGAAATATGGCATGACCAAGAAGCCCTACAATGAAATCAGACAACAAAAGAGAAGCTCCAAGACACCTAAGGATGGACATAGCGTCCCAAGGAAGATGTTCATTTTCTATAATTATTGCAAGTGTAGAGGGCACACAAAAGATGATTGTTGGAGATTGCATTTGAAGAAGTGTCAAAAGTCTACTTGTCTTTATAACTAGAGATTTTTTCTTAATGTAAACCATACATCCTAGCTGCTTAAAATGCATGGAGCTTCTCCATTAAGATTCAAAAAGAGGAGCTTATGATTGCAACTTTTGATACGGATAGCCAATACGATTTTTTTTGGATAGTGATAGCCAATGGGATGTCTCAAACATAATAGTGAAGAAGTGCTATTTAGCTCCTGGTAGGATGCATCTCGGTAGGATTTGCAATGAGTAACTCTATGCTTGAAAATATTCATTTTGATTCATAAAATGGTTGTTAAGGATCTTACAAAAATCCCATTTCATTTCTCCCTTGTAGGTGTATCCAGATTATTAAAATGAAAAATATTGGATGGTTTTGCAACCAAAATTATAGTTTTAAGTCATAGTTATAAGTTGAAAGTAATGATTTTTCAACATAAGATTGAGATCATTAAAATGAAAAAAACAGTGTTTCTAACCACAGTTATAGGTGCTAACCATAGTTATATGTTGAAATCAATGATTTTTCAATGGAAGGCCGTAACATTTAGATTACAGGGTGCTACAGGGTAAGTTAATCAAACTTGCACTTTTACAATGTAGTCTTTCCCATTTTTTTTGCAAAAATTGAGATTAACTCTCTCTACCCTCATTGATTTTTTTCCTAATGAAAAATTTGAAACTATCATGGTTTAATTTGTTTTTGACAAGAAATGGCGAGATGTGACACATTCATTGTAGCACTAAATGTTATGGAAATTTGAAATGTTGCTCTTTGTGAATGTGTTATTGTTTCTGAGTAATTGATGGTTATGTGTTGTGACCCAATTTGAAGTCTGAAGAGATGTGGCTTCATTGTAGCACAAGATATGTTCATTATATTTTTGTTGTCTTCAGATATTTTGCATATTCGTGAAACACTAAAATATACTTCAAATAAGTGTTTTAGATATTTTCTTTAAGAAGATGATATGCCTAGCATACCGATTAGAAAACTTTGGTACCTTGATCACTGGAACCATCTTTACATCTGGTTTTTAATTGATTTTCTTTGATTATTTTGATTTATTTATGAGGACAAAACATCCTAAAATGATTTCTGACTTTTGTTATTTTGCTGAAAGTAAAGGCATCTAATCACATGGATTCTTTTTTATGTTTTCGGGACAAAAATTCAATAAATAACCACTCGAATAGCTCAATAAAAAAGAAACTACTAGATTCATATTTGGCATCAAGTCTCTCTTCTATTGATCAGCCAACGTTGTTACCTTCTTTATCGATTGTTGTCGAAAAATCGAGTGATGTAGTGATGGCAGGCACCGTAACAAAGCAATAATTTGTAAGCTATCAAGAATTTGTTTCAAAGTTGGTATCCAATATGGCTTGATGGAAGCATTTGCAACTAGTACGTTACATCTTGGAGACAACAATATAGATCTCAAGAAAACCGAAATTGATACGAGATTGGCTGATGAAGTACGTGATTCACTAAACCCTCCTCTTCCTCTTTTCTTTGACATAAATGGTAGTGCTCGTATGACAATAGAAGAAATTCCTGAACTTGTTGGTGTTGGAAAAGACAAAGAGACAATGTTTCTGCCTTCATATCAAATGAATGATTTTTTGGATTTTGTCATTTCAGGAAATTACCTTTTCTGTTGGCAGCCCCTAGGAAGTTTCTAATGTCGGTAATCTCTCAAACTAAGTGGCCTCTACTTCCCTTGGGTATAATTATATAGAACTTAGCACAAATCTTCTTCTTTGCTACATGGATCTAAACTTTAGATTTGTTATGATGTGGCCATGTCATCTCCTAAAGTGTGCACACCAATTTTTTCTGCTTCATGGTCACCACTTAGTTCTGGTGCAGCTGAGGTATCTCTTAGTAGTTTTGTCGATAGAAAAAAATTGCTTTTCTCTCCTGAAAAGCCTATTTTTGCAATTGATGGTGGTGTTAGTAATTCATCTGATTTATGACACTATGATGAGATTCTACAGGTTTTCGTACCTTCTAGTGAGAGTTTAAAGCTTTCTAACTAGGATGAAATGCCCTAATCAGCTCCTCTATCAATGACAAATGACTTTAATAGGAAGGTGGTTTGTGAAATGAATGTTGCTGCTAATACTGATGTTCAATCAAAAAATCCAAATTTTGAGTCTTTGTCTTATGAGCCAGCCCATCTATCAAATGGGGAAATTCCATTTGTTAATTGTGATTTCATGTGGCTATCTTCATCAGGACAGGAATATATTCCAATTGGTCTCTTACAAATGATAATGTCATTAGTTGATTATTTTTCTCCTCCTGGAAAAACATGGGGATATTCTTTTAATGAGAAGAGCCCAAAGTCTGTACTAAAGAGTGATGCCAATATTTTTACAAATACTCCCTCTATATTATGGAAACAACCACATGATGATTCAACTCCTGTGGATGTCAACTAAAGGGAAAAAACAACAGATAGAACAAAAACTCATGATAATTTTATCAGACCTGGTTCATTAGCTAAGAAGTATAATGAGCTATTGGAATCTCAAAATGATGCATTGTCTGACTATTGTGTGAAGGATGGAATTAGTGGACCTAGATTATGATAAAGTAAAAGGTATTTTGTAGTCTCACGTTGCAGATTTTAGCCTTACCAAGTTTTTGCAGGATTCCAGTACTTCAGAATGCATGTCTAAAATAACAGGTTCTTATGGCTATATTTCACCATGTAGGTATTTACATGATTTACAATTTATCTTTGGTTTTTCTCCTAATTACATGGTTTGGATTCCATTGCATTTTCTCGTTAATTATGCTTTTTTATTACTAGTTTTATTTTTATTGTTTAAGAATAGTTATTTGGTCATCCATGATTATAAGATTAGATTGGTAGTTTGTCTCGATTATTTGTAACCTAATTTAGTTAGGGGTATTTTCATGTTAGCTAAATATCCATCCATTTTGTGGACCAAGTCATCAGTAAAGCTCTTTTAGGTTTTTATATATGAATATTAGTTGTGAAAATCATTTGCAGTGTAAGAAGTGGATTTAGGAAGTGCAACGTAGGAAGTTCGAATTCCACATGCATGTAGAAAGTGCAATGGCCACTTTAAAGTTTGAAGGAACACCAATGCATAACATTATAGACATTAAATATTGCATATAGGTAGCTAAACTGCAAAACATGGAGGTTTTCTTGAGACATGTAAAGGATTTGTATGAAGGACCTCCTTGTCTAAAATCTTGATTTGGTTATTGAAATAGCTAGTTCTTGAAATAGTTGGTAAGGATCAGATTAATCACTTTGCAGATATCCCCACTGTAGTGGTATTTAACATAAGGCTCAGATCATTAAAATGCAAAGCAATGAGGTTTTCTAACCACAGTTATAGGTGTTAACAATAGTTATAAAACATTGATGTCTTCTCTAGAAAACATGTAAAGTATTTGCAATGAGTAATTTCGTTTCTGAAAATATTCATTTTGAGTCTTAAAATAGTCACTAATGAATACACGAAAATCCCATTCCAATTCTCTCTTGTAGTGGTATTCACATTATTAAAATGCAAAACAGTTGATGGTTTTCCAACCATAGTTATAGTTTTAAATCATAGTTATACATTAAAAGTAATTGTTTTTTAACATAAGGCTCGGATCATTAAAATGCAAAGAAATGAGGTTTTCCAACCACAGTTATAGGTGCTAACAATAGTTATATGTTGAAAGTAATGGTTTTGCAATGGAGGATTGTAACGTTAAGACTACAAAGTGTTGGAGGGTAAGTTAATCAAACTTTCACTTTTACAATGTAGTCTTTCAGGTGTTTTTGCAAAATCTGAGATTAACTCTAACTCTCTTCCCTCTGTGAGTTTTTTCCTAAGGAAAATTTTGAAACTATCATGGTTAAGTTGTTTTTGACCAGCAATGGTGAGATGTGACACATTCATTTTGGCACTAACTGTGATGGAAATTTGACCTCCCGTTTGAATGATTCTTTGTCAAAGAACTTTCTCTTTGTGGAATGTGTTATTGTGTCTGAGTAATTTATGGTTATGTGTTGTGATCCAATTTAAAGTCTAAAGAGATGTGCTCATTCATTGTAGCATGATATATGTTCATTATATTTTTATTGTCTTCAGATATTTTGTGTATTGATAAAACACTAAAATGTGCTTCAAATAAGTGTTTTAGATATTTCCTTTAAAAAGATGAGATGCCCAGTATACCAATTATAAAACTTTGGTACCTTGATCATTGGAACCATATATACAACTGGTTTTAAATTAATTTTCTTCAGTTGTTTTGATTGATTTATTAGGATAAAACATACTACAATATATTTCTGATTTTTGTTGTTTTCCTGAAAGTAAAGGCACCTAATCACATGGACATTTTTTTATGTTTTCAGGATAGACAATTCAGTAAAGAACCCATGGAATAGCTCAATGAAAAAGAAGGTGGATTCATATTTGGCATCAGGTCTCTCTATCTAGCTACCATAGTTTCCTCCTGCTCAACCAATCCCTGTTAGATGCTTTATCAACTACTACATAAACATGCAGTGATTGTAGTGATGGATGTCAGTGTAACAAAGCAACGATTTGTATGCACTTAGGAATATGTTTCAAGATTTGGTATCCAGTCTAGCTTGATGGAAGCAAATGCAACTAGTACTTTGTAGCTTGGAGATAACAATCTAGATCTCAAGAAAATAGAAAGTGATATGAGATTGGTTGATGAATAAAAATATTCACCAAACCCTCCTCTTTCTATTTGCTTTGACATAGATCTTAATTCTTTTCTGACAGTAGATGAAATACTTGAATTTTATGGTGTTGGAAAATTCAAAGAGAAAATGGCTATGCCTTTTTATCAAATTAATGATTTTTTGGAGTCTGTGATTTCAGGAAATATATTTTCTATTGGCAACCCCCAGGTAGTTTTAGTTGACATTTATTGTGCAAGATAATAATATTCAAGTTGAAGAAGATTAAAGAATTTAAGAATATATTGTGGGGCATTTATTAAGCACAAGATTATGAAGGATTTAGTTGGCTAAGTGTTGGAGTGTCTTTACTTTTGTTTGCAATAATTTTCCTTTTGCATTCCTAATATTTCATGTACAATGGATTATAACAATGGTCTTGTATACCTTTGTCTTTCTACAGTTGAATATTGTTGAAGGAAATATTCAATACTTGTTTGATGAAGATGGGTGTTAATACCTAGATGCTTATGCATGCATCATATGTATTTCCTTTAGGCACTATCACTCTGAAGTTGTTGATACTATTGTAAAATAGACAAAGCTATTGCATCATATTACCACAATGTATTATCATCAAGAAGTCATAGATCTTGCAAAGGCTTTAGATGCAAAGATGCTTGGAAATCTTAAGATGTTATCAACCGTGTTGTTAAATTTGTCCTCTTTAGCTTAAGCTTGGAACATGTATACTTATGTTATATCCTTTTACTAGGAGAGAATCTCAAATTGTCCAAAGCAAGCACTTGTGCACATTTTTTTTTCATGATTGACTTTCTTACTTCAATGATATTGTTAGAGAAATTCCTTTATGCTCATATTCTATAGCCTCTTTGTTTTAGCTATTGTACTTTACTTCTATACTTAGAGGAATATGGTTAATTTTAGGCATTTTCAATACCATAAAACTTAAGATCTAATTTCATTTAGTGAATTATTTTCTATATAAGAGAAGCTTAAGTTTTAACTTTTCATTCCTTGCAATTTGCAGGTAGTGTTCTTGTAAATTCAGGTATGAAGGAAAATGAATTAGCTATGACGATGGGTCGATTGTACATTGGTAGCCATGATATGAATTTGGTGAGAAATGCATACCATTGAAATAGTGCTAACACGAACAGATTGACTAGTCAAAGAAAATGAAAATTTAACATTTTCTAGGTTCTTAAATAAAACCTTGTGGGAAATTTTGTTAGAGAGAAAGGAGATTAGTGTTCGCCATGGGTGTTTAGGTATGAGTGGGAAGACATGGTTTTCATACTCACGATTCAATAACATGAAGGAAATGTTGAATATAGAAATGAGAAGCAACATTGATTGTGAAATTGTGTGTATGTTGTGGATTGGGTAGAGCTTTGCATATGAAGGTCAAGCTTTATGCTAGACTTAGTCACATTGCATCCTTGAAGACAAATTCAAAGTCATCAAATATTGTGTAGAGTGGAGTGCATAATGTCGTTAACCCTAACCCATATTGAGGTATTTTTTATACTAATGGGCCATAATATGTTAAATATGTTCAAGATATTATCGACTATGGGACCACTCGGCGTGTTGTTGGTTTTATTACTGAAACTATACAGGTAGTTTATATTTCTTTGATGTGTTACTTCTAATGGAAAGAGAAGATTAGGGTTTAGAACTCGAGGTTTTTTAATCTACTATATCTTGTAAATGGTTATATTCATTGAACGTATGTGAGGTGAAATTTTCTTTTATGGGGCCTTTGTTGTAGGATGTTGGTGGTGTAGTAGAACTAGCACCTAGATACTTGCCACCATTTTTATGATATTATTCGGAAGGCTGGAGGTGTTTTCATATCTGATGAAGTTCAGACAGGATTTGGTCATATGGGAAGTAATTACTAGTGCTTTGAAACACAAGGTGTTATCCCTGACATTGCAACTATGGCCAAGGTGTTATCCCTGAAATTATAATTGATCTTCTTCACCCTCTGATAGTTTAGTTTTGTATGTGAACTTTACATAAATATATTGGATAATTCTTTCATATTTGGAACTCTTCCTGTTATAATTCTAGATTGACTACACTCTTATTCTAGGACATCAACTTCTAGATAGCTCTAAGCTTATACATCATGTCCTATATAGTATATATTTCAAAGCAGACATGTTAGTATTTTATAGGAGCGTAGTTACTTCTATAAATAATTTATTATAACTTATGTATAATACTTTGGACTCTGTTTTACTTTTATCTATTTTGGTGTGTTGTTGAAGGACTGGTCTTAGCTGCTTGGTGGCTTCTTGTATTTACATTTGACATATATGTTATGTAGGTTTTAACCTAGTACAAAAATTACCTGCATACGAATTCTAAAACATAGAAAATAAACAATGCGAGAGAATAACACATAAAACACTTATACACAAAGGTTTTCCCCTGGATCCCAAAACCGGGACTACCACCTTGATTTTTCATTATGTTCCTTCCAATGTTACAATACATATTTATACATGCCGAAGCATCCAATACCATGGACTGAAAACCATCGCGTCCAAAACCATGTGCAAAAAATCATGCACAAAACCATAGGTAGGCCTACCCAACCTAATATAGGGTCCAAAAACAAAATTTTCTGCGGCGCTGCCCTAGAACCCATAAAGTGGGGTTACCTGCAACCCTCAAACCCCCTGTGACTCCTCCCGCTATGCAATTGCCACAACGAAGGGGGGGGTCCTCCCCCCTTCTAACCCCCCAACTAACTATGTGGGCTAGTCGTAGAAAGAATATAACACAACCCAACATTCTCCCAATTGTTGTTTTCTTTCCACAAGGGGCCACAAGAGAGCTTAGTCATTTATCCAGCCCTACAATGCCCATTGTTTCTCTACACCAAGTGAACTTCTCAGAGCTCACATATTTTGTCAATGCATTTGCAATATTCTTCAAAGTGTCCACCTTTACCAGCAACACATTTTTGTCTTCTATCATATCCCTCACAAAGTGATACTGAACATCAATTTGCTTTGTCTTTGAATGATATGCAGGGTTCTTTGCCAAGAAAATTTCACTTTGACTGTCACAGGCTATCCTTATAGCTCCCTATACTAACCCCATACTTGAACACAATCTCTCCAACCAAACTGATTCCTTGCTTACATGAGTGGCTGCGATGTATTCTGCCTCTGTAGTTGTTAGTGCCACTACAGATTGTTTTTTACTCATCCAAATGACTGAACCTCCAAATAGGTTAAACACATACCCGCTTGTATATCTTCTCTGATCTAGATCTCCAGCCCAGTCTGCATCAACAAAGCCATGAATATCCAACACTTTGTCCAATCCTAGTCTTCCTTGGTAGCACAAACCATAATCACTAGTGCCACACAAATACTTGAAAATCCGCTTCACTGTTGTCCAGTTCTCCTTCCCTGGTTTTGACATAAACCTGCTCAATACTCCCACTGCATGTACAATGTCTGGTCTAGTACAAACCATTGCATACATCAGGCTACCAACTGCCTTGCATATGGAACACGGGACATGTCCTCTTCCTCTTCTTGTGTCTTGGGACATTGTTTAGCAGATAACCTCCCACTTATAGGAATAGGAACCTTCACCGGTTTACTATCCTACATATTAAATCTATGTAATATTGCCTTGACATACTTCCTCTGGTTTAACCAGAGCTTCCTATTTGCCCGATCTCTTTTAATTTCCATGCCCAAAATATAGTTTGCAGCACCAAGATCTTTCATGTCGAATTTGGAGGACAATTGGGTCTTCAAATCTTGGATAATTTCTTTGTCATTTCCAACCAGCAACATATCATCCACATACAAGACCAGACAAATAACACGGTCACTAATTAATTTGAAATACACAGAGTGATCTGCTTTGCTTCTGGTGAAGCCAAGTCCCCGTATAAATGTATCAAATTTCTGATACCACATCCTTGGTGACTGTTTTAACCCATACAAAGAATTCTTTAACTTACATACCAGTTCTTTCTTACCCTTCACCGCAAAGCCTTCAGGTTGCTTCATGTAGATCTCGTCTTCCAGATCCCTGTGAAGAAATGTTGTCTTCACATCCATCTATTCTACCTCAAAATCAAAAGCAGTAGCAACAGATAAAAGTAATCTAATAGAAGTTACCTTGGCAAAAGGAAACAAAATATCATCAAAATCAATTCCCGACACCTGGGAATGACCTTTTGCTACCAGTTAAGCTTTGTATTTCTCTACTTTTCCTTCTACATTTGTCTCCTTTTTGAAAACCCATTTCCTGCCAATGGGTTTCCTTCTAGCCGACAACTCCACCAGATCCCAAGCCTCATTTTTGTGCAAAGATGTCATTTCATCAACCATGGCCTCTTTTTGGAGTTTTCCATCCTATGAATCCATTACTTCCTTCACAGTTCTGGGATCATCATCAGCCACACACAAAGCAAAATTTGAACAGAAATGAGATGGACTATACCTTTCTAGTTGCCTTCTTTCTCAAACTGATCTTCTCACAGCCGGAGTTTGTGGCTCTTCATCTTCTGATTCCTCCTCTGCTGTAGAGTTTGATTTTTCCTCCTTTAGCTCAAACTCGATCTTCTCAGGTTCCTTTGGTTGGACTTCATGTTTAATAACATCTTTCACCTCTCTGAACACCACATATTGACTATACGCAACCTTCCTTGTTATTGGGTTCCAAAGCTTATAACCTTTCAAACCATCCTTATACCCAATAAAGATATACTTTTCAGATTTGCTATCCAACTTGGTTCGTTTGTCCTTTGGAACATCTACATACACATCACACCTAAATACCCTTAGATGTGAAAGAGAGGGTTTCTTACCAGTCCATACCTCTTGTGGAGTCTTATCCTCCAACGTTGATGAAGGTGACCTGTTGACCAAGTAACATGCAGTATCAACTGCCTCTGCCTCGAATTCCTGTCCTAACCCAGCACCACTGAGCATGCTTCTTGCCCTTTCCTTCAATGTCTTGTTGATTCTTTCTGCAACTCCATTTTGTTGAGGTGTATATGGAGTTGTATTTTCCCGTGCTATACCATACTTCTTACAGAATTCTTCAAATTCCTTACTGCAAAACTCTCCACCATTATCTGTCCTCAGCACCTTTATCTTCTTCTCTATCTGGTTTTCCACTAGAGCCTTAAATTCTTTAAGACTATCAAAGACTTCAGATTTCTTCTTAAGGAAATATATCCATGTATTCCTTGAGAAGTCATCTATAAATGATACACAGTACACAGACTTACCCAGTGATGGAACCTGCACATGTCCAAACACATCACTATGCACAAGCTCTAATATGTGTTTCGTCCTCTTACCACCAGAGGGGAAACTCACCCGATTCTACTTCTCATATACACATTTTTCACAGAAATCAATGTCTAGAGAGCTATTACTCATACCTTCTACCATACCTTTACCATGAAGTATTTGGAGGCCCTTCTCTCCAATATTTCCAAGCCTTTGATGCCACAGCATAGTCTTCTCTCCAGAGACCACTAGATTTTATGCTCCACTTTCAAGAACCACAAAACTATTGCACCCATCGATAATAGTGCTACCTTGCAGCTTGTACAGAGTTCCAATCCGAACTTCGCGCATCAATCCCTGTGCTCCCTGAACCATCTTGCAGGTATCCTTGTCAAACACTGGTTTTACACCTGCATCATCCAGCTTGCTTACAGAAATTAGATTTCTTGCCAATGCAGGAATATGCAGAACACTCGGAAGTGTTCTAACCCTTCCACCTTGCAATTTCAACTTTACTTTTCCGCAACCAATGATTCTAGCCTTCCTATCATCCCCTAGGAAGACATCACCACCATCATATTTGTCATAATTGCAGAACTACTCCCTATGGGGAGTGAAGTGAAAGGATGCACCTGAAGCAATCAACCATGCCTCATGATCTACATGTGTACTTCAAGAAGCCAAGTACACATCCCCACCTTCATCTGAGGTGGTTTTTGCCTCTACAGAAGGAGCATCATCAGATCCCTTTCCTTTATCAGGAGGCTTTAGATCTACAGTCCCTTTCGTAGTGCCTTTCCTTTCTACATTTCCAGCACACCACCTGTACAGGTTTTCTTGGAGATTTAGATCTCCCTCTAGATTTAGATCTCCCACTCAATGACTTAGTTTTGTTTTTATTCTAGGACTGTCCTCATACAGACAAGGCATCACCATTCTAGCTCTCCATATTTTTCTATCTCATCTCCTCCATCAGCAAGGCTAAGACTATTTCATCAAACTCCAAGGCAGTTGCATTGCTACCTATTGCAATAACCACACTATCCGATGAATCTGGTAGAGAACACAACAAACTGATGCACTTATCTTCATCTGAAATTTTAATATCAACAAATGCTAACTGACTTAACATAGTATTAAATGTGTTTAGATGCTCTGTCACCGAGTCTCCATCTTTCATCCTCAGGTTATACAGTTTTTTCTGTAGGAACAGTTTATTCACTAGAGACTTAAATTGGTACAAAGTCCCTAACTTGTCCCACAAAGCCTTCGTCGTGGCTTCCCCTGATACACTCAACAATACTAAATCTGAGACACACAATCATATTGTGTTCTTTGCCTTTCAATCCAACTTCTTCCATTCTTCATGAGACACTCCCGTTGGTTTAGTACCTAGATCTCACACGATCCACTGATCTTTATCCACCAACAGATCCTCCATCTTGATTTTCCACAACTCAAAACATTAACCATTAAATTTCTTGATGTCTATCTTTCCACTGCTTGCCATCTTCTTTCACCACCAGAATCGATCTCGCAGATCTCCCACTGAACAGGGTCTACCAAAGGCCCGAGCGACACCCATCAACAATAAAGGCGTTCCCTTGAAGCCAAAACTCCTCTGATACCAAATGTATGTTTTAACCTCGTACAGAAATTACCTGCATACGAATTCTAAAACACAAAAAATAAACAATGCGAGAGCATAACACATAAAACACATATACATAGAGATTTTTCCATGGATCCCAAAACTGGGACTACCAGCTTGATTTTTCATTAATTTCCTTTCAATGTTACAATACATATTTATACATGACGAAGCATCCAATACCATGGACCAAAAACCATTGCGTCCAAAAAAAACGTCTGCGAAAATCATGCACAAAACCATAGGTGGGTCCACCCAACCTAACATAGGGTCCAAAATCAAAATTTTCTAGGGCGCTGCCCCGAACCCCATAAAGTGGGGTTATGGGTACACCTCAAACCCCCTGTGACCCACTCCCCCCCTCCACTACACACTCGGCGCAACAACGTGGGTGCTCTGCCCCCCCTCTAACCCCCCAGTAAACTATGTGGGCTAGTTGTGGAAAGAATATAACACAACCCAACAGAATTTATAGCCAAGCATTACCACACAGTAAAAATGAAGGCAGCCAGGTAAATAGATAAAAATAGGGCAACAGGGTCAAAGAGTAGCAGGGTCAAAGAGTATCAAATGAAGGATCAAAGTAAAGAAGACTCCAGCGTAAAAATCCACAACTGCAAGCCAACATAAAGGGCTACAAATCCAACCATAATAGCCAGCAATACCAAATAAGAATGGATAGTAAGAAATAGTTCATTATCTATCTCTATCTTCTTGCAAGAAGATATTTGTATTTCCTAAAATAAATATCAAGCTAGTTTGAGATATTTTGTAATATTTTTTTGTATATATACTTCACAATTCGAAGTATGTGGGTTTGGTTCCAAACATTTTTATAGATTTCTCGTTCTTAATTCTGAAAATCTATTGTATCAATGACCACATAAGCTAGGTGGATCAAGGAAAGAAGATCTGATATTTCACTCGATTCTTCTATAAAGCAAAGTTCAAATAAGTATTCTCTCACGTTCAATGTCACTTTTCTTTAAGTTTTTCCACATTCTTACTTGTATCTCTTAAAATCTGAATGATATAACATGGAATGATATCTCAGAAATTGCTTAACTGCACTCTGTCTTGACTGTTATGTGTATTTAATGTTTTCTTCACAAATCTAATTTAAGGAATTCTTCATTGCTCTTTAGTTTATGCTATTCTTGTGATCTATAACAAAGGATTTTTAATTGCCCTTTGTTCATGATTATCCCTTGTTCTTCATTTTAACCCCAGTTTGAGGATTCTTAAGTGCTCTCTCACCTTGGTTAGGATCATTTCACCCATTCAACCTACAGATTTGCTCTTTACTTTGCTAGCCTGCCATGTGAACATTCCCTTTAACGAACTGATCCAGTTCTATTATCCATTTGTTGACTCCATAGCCCAATCGCTTAAAGACATTGCTCTATCCATCTCTTCTAAGAATTCCACCACCCAACCTTCAATTCAAATCAAAAATCCCCTGAACACTAATAACTAGCCTAAAATCCCAGCAAACAAAGCTAAAACATATAGAGAGAGCCCTCTCTGAGTCATAGGTTGGCTAGAGCCTATACTTAAAAGATTGGTTTCTGCTTACCTCAGCCTTTTCCCTCTTCTGATAAATTCTAGGGAAACATTCTGAGTGATAACATTGTGCATGTAGTGGTTTATTAAGCATTGCACTTCTTCTTATAATTGATGGTGGTTTTTCATTAGTTCAGGGATGCTTTTTAACTTCTTCTTGCTTTGTTTCTTCTTTTGATGAACTTTTCCTTTGATTGTTGGCTATATTTATTGTAACATTCTTCTTCTAACACATTTATAAGAGGGGTTTAATCATCAAAGTAATGATATTACTTTGTTTCTTGTGCAGGTGAGTTTCCTTTAGGGTTTGAAGGAATTTTTCTTCTATTGTTCCCGGTCTTATCACAATGTCCTTTAGGTTTAGCTTATTTGAAATGATTTCTAATTAGAAAATCCTCCCAATTATTTCCTTTTCTTTTCATATGGGCTTCAATTAGAATTTTCACTAATCCATGATGATACAGGGCATTACCTATGGACTATATCTTCCTTTGAATATTTCGAGCCATTTTTCTCAAACTATGAAGCAGCAGGTAAAGTAGGTTGATTTTATTACCATAAATAAAATTAATCATCAGACGAGCATGGTAAAAGAACATGTTCCCAAACCTACCCTCACAGGTTATGAATTTTTGAATAATTAACAGTAAATTGCTCCATTTATTCTTTAAGGTTGTGACTGGAATTCCCTACTTAAAGACAGAGATATCCATATCTGGGATTTTAAGGAATATTTTCCAGTCCTTCTCTTTGATCTTTCATTTTTTTAACCAACTTTCCTTGATTCTCAGTAATCTGGTAGCTTTTTCTACCTATGAATCTGTCAAAACTAATTTCACATCCCCAATTTCGATTTCTATGGCATCTTATTCTCGAGAAAAGGAGTTTTCGACTTCTTTCTCATGCCCATCAATTTTTTCAACAAATTATAGCCACGGTGCTTACTATAACTATTATTTGACCTGTGGGTATCCTTCAAGGAATTTAGCCCCATTTGGATCTTAGCGTACAATAACTACCATGTTGGAAAAGCCTTAGCCCCTAAATGCTCTTTTGACAGGGTTCTGGAATAAATTTAGTTATGGAATGAGTCGAAGAGACAAAAATTATGTAAATGGCGGTTTTGGAAATGAAACAGGGCTAACTGAAATGGATATGATGCAAAAATTGCGCATGAAGTGGAATGATATACACAGAGAAGGGAGTGAATTTAAATGATAGCAACGTCTCATATCAAAGTAATATCTTTTGACAAGATATTTTCGTTAAGATCAGAGTCATGTGAGTAATGAGAGTAATCATTATTCAAACTGGTAGTAGCAATGCTCATTCATCTTTTTATTTCATAATTCAATGCTTTTTCCTTTATTATATAACTATTTACATACCTCATTTTTTTTCCTCATTGATTTTTCATTTGTCTTTTCGTATGTTGTACTTCATTTTCTAGCTATAATCTTCACTGAATTTACTTTAGCCATGATCTCCATTTACCTTGGTTGCAATTTGCTAAGTTAGCTATAGAATTCTAGGAGAGCTGCAGATTGTTGACAATTTAGTAGCTGCATTATTTTTCAAATGAGAAAAGAGGAATAAAAATAAATTGGGACTAGAATAGGGAAAATAAAATGTAAGCTGCCAAGAAATCTTTGTTTTCATCTTGGATTTTTAGATTTTCTATATATACATGCCAACAATGTTGATTTACATGTTTATACAATTTTTTATTTATTTATTAATTTTTAATTTCTATTAAACAAAGAAGTAGAAGCCTAAGTTAGAGAGGAAGAGGAATCTTCCTTGAACAACTTCAAATCAAGATTATCTTGTAGATTTCTTATGAATTCTTCCGCCGTTAATGGTTTATGATATATTTGTAATCTAGGACCATTTATAGGGAATGTTACTTTCACTTAATCAATGGTTTTGATTATGACTACTCCATTATCAAGGACAATTTCAATCTCATAAGGAGCAAGCCAATGAGTTTGAAACTTTCCTTGAAAATCTTTAAATTTTGAATCAGAAAGCAATGCCCAATCACCAGGCTGGAATTTTATTTCTTTGATAAACCTATCATGCGACCTAGATCTTTGCTATTGGACTATATTGTTTCTATGAATAACATTATATCATATCTCATCAAGTTCATTCAATTTCTCCATTCTTTATCTTTGGGCTTCTGATAGATCAAGACCCAAATTGGATGCTATTTTAAAAGTCTTTATTTAGAACTCAATAGGAAACATGACTTGCTTTCCATAAACAAGTTCATAGGGAGCGTGTCCTGTTATATTTCTTGAAGTGGTATGATATGCCCATAAAGATTTTGGAAGCTTTTCTTCCAAATCCCTTCTATGCAAATGCACAGTCTTGGTAAGAATTGCTTCAATTACTTTATTGGTAAATCCAACTTGTCCGTTGGCTTGTGGATGATATGGAGTTGACTTCCTATGTTTTATTTTGTACTCCTCCAATTTCTTCTGTACTAACTTGAATGTAAATTGGGTGCCTTCATCTATCAGAAGTTCCCTTGTGACACCAAAATGAGTGAAAATATCCCCATAAATAAATGAAACTACAATATTTTCAGTAGCAAAAGAAAATTCTTTAGCTTCTACCCATTTTGTGACATAATCTATAGAAACAAGAATGTACCTTTTTTGTCTTGACAATGGATTGATTAGACTAACAAAATCCAAAGCCCATTTCTCAAAAGGTTCAATAAGTACCTGAGGTTGTAGAGGCATTTCATCCAAAGGAACAAGTTTCCCGATTCTTTGATAACCGTCACATCTATTAACATATTCCTTGGCATCCTTAAAAAGAGAAGGCCAATAATATCCTAAGAGAAGGGCTTTATAATAAATTATTTTATAAGAGAAATTTCCTCCACATGGTTCATCATGGCAATCCCTTAATATCTTTGGTACTTCACCCTCTCTAACACATCTTTGAATGATTAAGTCATGTCTTGTGTTATACAATTATTCATTTATCTATGAATAATCTCCACTAGTTTGAATAACCTTCCTTTTCTCTCGAGGAGACAGGTATGATGGTAACCTCCCTATAGCCAAATAATTAGCAATATCTGTAGACCAAGGATATTTAACAGATACTACAAAAAGATATTCATGAGGAAAAATATCTTTTACAGGAACATCATTATTATCATTTTGGATTCTAGATAAAAAATCAACAACTATGTTTTGGTTTCCATGTCTTACCAAAATAGTAATATTGAATTATTGTAATAAAAATATCCATCTTGTAATTCTCCCATTAGTAATTGATTTATTCATTAAATATCTAATTGCAGAATGATCTACGTGATTGAAGGTTTCATAATGAGTGATATAATGTCTAAATATATCGATGGCATGCACAACAACTAAAAGCTCCTCTTTCGTTACAACATATGTTAACTCTACAGGAGTCAAATCTTTTCTTGTGTTGTAAATGGCATAAGGATTTAAATATTTATGTCCTAATACAACTCCTAAAGTTGTATCTGATACATTAGTCAAAATGTGAAAAGGTAGTTTCCAATTTGGTCCTCTTAAAATGGGTGCTTCAGATATATTTTCTTTCAATGTTTCAAAAGAGTTTTGACAGTCTGAATTCTAAATGAATTCATAGTCTTTTATAAGAAATTTGAAAAGTGAAGAGGCAATCTTTGCAAAGTTTTCCATAAATATTCTATAATAACTAGTAAAACCAAGAAAACTCTTAATATCTCTTTGACAGGTTGGAACTCATAATTTAGAAATGACTTCTACCTTAGATGCATCCACTTTCATTCCATTTCCTAAAATATGGCGTCCTCAAATAATTCCCTTAGTGAACATAATAAAACATTTTTAATGGCTTAATGAGAGATTTTATTCTTTACATCTAATGAGAACTTTTTCCAATTTTTTAAGAGCTTCTTCAAAAGAGTTTCCATAAATAGTAGAATAATTGATGTAAATTTCCACACAATCATGAATTAGATCAGAAAAAATCGTAAAACTACCCTTTGGAATGTTGCATGTGCATTACATAACCTAAAAGGAAGTACTCAGTAAGCATAGGTTCCCCATGGACAGGCAAGATTTGTTTTATCTTGATCTTCTGGAGCTACTTGGATCTGGTTATATCCACTAAAACCATCCAAGAATGGAAGATACTTTTTCCCTACCAATGTATCCAGGACTTTACCTATAAAAGGAAGTGGAAAATTATATTTAAAAGTATCTTTATTCAATTCCCTATAATCAATGCATGCTCTCCATTTTCCATTATTTTTCGGAACAATTATGAATGGTGAAATCCACTAGCTGTCTGATATTGGATAAATGAAATTCACATTTAACAATTTTTTGTCATTCCTCTTTCACAATTTCCCTTAGATTTGGATTCATTCTCCTCTGGGGTTGTTGGATTGGTCTACCTTTTTCCTAAATATAATATGATGCATACAAGTGTCAGGATAAATTCCTTTCATATCAGTGTATTCTCATTCATAAGAAGAGGAATGTTCTTATAACATATTTATTAATTATTTCTTTTGAGATTCTTCCAGATTATCATTAATATTCAAAGTTTTCCCTGGAAAAAATTCTATTAAAGAATTGCCAAATTTCTCCATGGAATGTAAATACATTTGATGAAATGATAGATATTGAATATTACATTATTCTTGGAAACTTTGATTTTCTTCCTAATATGATGAAGATTCACTACTTTCCATTAAATTGAAAACTTGAACTTCTTCATCTATTTGTGAAGTAACAAAAATTGGTTGTATATCAATGTTTTCATTATCATATTCTATTCATGATTCACTTTCTACTTCTATCATTTTTTTTGCAGGAGGATATAATGTGAATTTCTTTGTCAAACTTCCACCAGAGATAAACATATCACCAGATCTACAACTTATAAAAGCATCAATTGTAGCTAACCATGGTCTTCCTAGAAGCCATGGGTGTCCTCCTAGATTATTCTTGGGTGTCAATATCATAAAGTAAATAGAATATTCCCAGGATTACGTGGATACCAATACATCTTCTAACACACGAGCAAGTTTAATAACAGATCTATCTGCTAATTGTAGTAATGTAGGTGCATATTGAAAATTAGGAATTTTAAATTGATTCATAGTTTGTTTACTCATGATATGTACTATGGTTGTTCCTAAATCAACCAATCTATTTGGAATATCAACACCATTAATGCGTGTTTTCAGAATGGGACTTCTTACATCTAGATATTTTTGAATTGTTGTCTTTCCCATCATGATATCTGGAATTTTTCTGACTAACTGAATTCTTTTAACTTATTTCCTTTTTCATTCTAGTTTTTAATACTTAACTCCTTGATTGTCTTTGTAAATATTGGTATTTCATTGATAGCTTGTAAAAAAACAAATTTTACACAAACATTCTTCATTTCATCTATCACATCATAATGAGGCAATACAATATGTTTTTCTACCCCTTTGTCAATTTTCAATCTTTCAAGAAATGGTGGATTTTGAATAGAAAATGAAGGTTGTTCTATAATCGGAGTTGAGATTATTGGAGTATCATCGGAATGTATGGGGGGTTTGTTTTTTAGAATTTTCCTCTTAATGAAGAGATGTCTCTTTCTCAAAGAGGTCATATTTCTCAAACTCCTAGATAACAATGGATGGTGACTTCTTTTCTAGTACTCTACCAGATTTAAGTTGGACATTGTTTAGATCTAATGGAGTTATCATGTAAGTTTGCAAATTCTAGCCTTTCATGTCGTGAATAGGCTGTGGATTTTATTATATGGAATTGGAAGTGGGTGAGTAGGTAATTTATTTGGCTTTTCTCAAAATGGTAGTGAATGTTGTGGGTTTGGATTTTGAGGTTGAGAGAGTCGAGCAGGATGTGGAAAATATTATGGTGTAAAAACAGGGTAAGGTTGTCGAAATTGAGGATATTGAGGGCACTTTCCATAAGGATTTTTCCATCCTTGTACCCAAGGTTAAGGCCAAGGTTGCCAAGGCATGGGTACAATCCAGTTACTTTGTGATGGTTGTGTATATGTGATCTGGATTTAAACAGGAACACAACAAATTACAGAGATAACCATAAATACAGAGATGTAGCAGAAATAATACTTCATTTAATTAATGTAAAATACTGAAATATGCTTACAAACAGAAATGGAAATAAACCAGTTAGGGTGATGGTAGCTAATCTCTGAGAAGATATGTGGTGGCTACATGCTTTTGAACTGTCTTACAATGAGGCTTGAAGGCCTATTTATTGTTGAGAAACAATGGAAAACCCTAAACATCCGAAAACCTAACCCTAGAAGATGAAATGACAAACTGTGGGCCCTGTTTGGGTAAATTGGTACATCAACTTCCCGGGGTCGTACCTTTGGCATACAATCTCCGTTTGACATGCACAATATCTTGCTAGAAAGATCTATCTGAGAACTACATCTTTGGGAAGAGGAACATCAGTCAATGCACCCCAGTTGCTACCAGATTTCCCAAAAAACATTTTTTAGAGAATCAAAACAGCTCCAGAAGTTTAGCGCTTGAAAAACTGCTAAAAATTATAAATTGTGCTACAATTAAGGAAACTGAAAAAATTACAAAGATAGTTGTGGGGGTCCAAGTGGGATAGGTGGGTGGCCACCAACATCCACTTGGATCATTCCTCCCCTCTTAGGAAGCAATGGTCCCCATTACGTTGAGTTCCTCCCTGAGATGAGGAAACTTCTGCAGAGCTGGGTCCCTAGTGAGTTGTTCTGCAATCTCTGACCTGTCCAGTTATTAGCTACCTATACCAATAGGTTTCATTTTTCATGATTGGTAGGGGAAGTGCCAATATGATCTACTTTGGTGATACAAATATCTCATATTCTTGTGGAAGAAATATACTTACATTTGGTTGATGCTGCCCTACTTCTGAATGGGTGATCCAACAGCCTAAGCTGGGTCATGCCATGTTTCAATTTTTGTTGTAGATTAGAGAAAGAAATCTGTCCAAACAGCTCAATCTTAGCAGGTAAAGTAGATAGGTAGAGAATGAAGGTTCCCAACTGCTTAATCTGGGGCCTTGGAAGCAATAAGGGTAGTTTTAGATAGAAAATCGAAAGAAAAAGCCAAAGGAAAAGAAAAGGCACAGAAGGGTTTGCAAGTCTAAGTGCACCCTTCTTGGAGTAACAAAAAATGCTAGGCAATAGAGTGGGTAGGTAGATGGGGTTGCAGAAAGGATGGTTTATGGCATTTCACTGGCCTAATCAAAGGTAAAAACATAGTGCCAGTGCAGATTTCCTATTTTAGCAGTCTTACAACAACTTAATGAAGCATGTCTAACTTCCAGATTACCCCCCATCACATTCATGGCTAACATCCCTATGCCACCTATGTTCATGAAAGAAGTCAAAGTCTTTTGTTGGTTCTTGTTTCTTTAAGAGCCACATTTCTTGTGTAAAAATTCTTTTCATTTTGATCTACTTCCTAAAAAACTAAGTTGATTTCATATGAAAACTTAGTATTTTACCCCCCCATCCATCCCTTTTTCACTCATATTAACTACTAACCTATCACTATTTAACTTCTTATACCCCCTATTACCCCTATTACTATGTAAAATTTGGCAAAAAACCCAAAATATCTATATATCCCCTTCCCTGAGCCTTATAGCTCTATGTATCGTTTTGAATGTTTTCAAACGCTAAAACATTGAGCGCGACCCAAAGAGCGCTGGAAAATTAATCTTGGGATTAATCCGGGATTTGCTTGGATTAATAACCTAAACCCGCTTTGTAAATAAACCTGTGAAAAATCCCATTTTAACCCGTAACTCTCCAAAAAACCATAAAACCCACTTTTTATAATGTTCCGCCGGGCACACATTTCAGAGAATAATCATATTTTATTCATCCTCCCAGTCCGTATGGTCCTTGCACCTCATCAACCCATCGACCGTCGGATCTGGGCTTTCCCATCCGACGGCCCACATCCATATCAGATGGGCCCCGATCATCGAACTTTACCGCCCGAGAAACTGTCAGAGGGTGACGTCAGGCCTCTGCCATGCGTCACCCCCATATTCTCTCGGGCCGCCCTCTGACAATACCATGACCGTATCCAGAGCGGTCCGAGAAAATAACTTACCGCTTGTGCTTTACCGCCTGCCCACGTCATTGCTACGTCACGCCCACGTCACTTCGACTCGGTGCCCTGTCAGCAACCCAGCCTGCCAGCGCTCCGACGTGTCCGCCACCTATGCAATCCCCATGGACCACTCACAGGCTGCCACGTCACTCGATGACGTCATGCTGACGTCACTCGACCCTGACCCCACCTGATGATGTCATGCTGACGTCATCCAAAAAACGCGCCAATAACCCAAAAAGTCTATATTTTAGCCAAATTTCACGTTTTTTCTCACTTTTGCCAAAAAGACTGTTGCTCACCTCTGCATGCAAATTACGACCATCTGTCACCAACCTGCAGAAATCGACCCAAAGACCGTTGGCGCCTTCAACCCACCTGCATTTGTGACCATTGTCGGCAATTCACCAGGTATTTATCCAAAGCATCACCTCCGTGCTTGGTTGTGTCCATAATTCTCCAAAACAGAAATTAAAAAGAGTGAGGAACCTTGCATTTACCAGCAAAACCCCGGTGACCAGCATTTGTTTTCAGTTGTAAGGTCGAAATTCACCTGTTAAGCCCACATTTAGTCACATTTTCGTAAATTCACAGTCTGTCTGCGCATTCATGGACTTAAAACCTGAGCTGCACTAATTCACCAGAAAAACAGTGCTACTAGTCCCTGCATTTTCTCAATTAACTCTGTTTTGAGCATTTTACACTATTATCACTACAGTTTACCCCATTTTCCCTTACAATTTGCCTTACTTTTGCAAAAATACCCCTCTGTGTTGTTCTGCCCAATGAAACCAGTTCTAGTACAAGACATAAGTACTACTTAACCATGGAAACACCAGTAGCCCTGAATATTCAACCTCTGAATGCCCCACACAGAGAGCTAGAGTGGAAGGCCCTGGGTGATAGAGATTACCAGATGCTAGACTCAACTGCCATGACTTCCAAATTTAATATTCACCTGCTGAATGAGTTAAAAGCCCAATATCTCAGTGGAGCTGATATCTTAGGGATTTGGGACTCCAACCTGCCCATTTACAATCTCCCTCAAGTCAATGTCCTCCCAGACTTGATAAATCAATGCCGTTCCAACTATGATACATGTCAAAGAGCTGTTCTTAGCCCCTCAGGCTCAGTATTGTTCCATATCACCCCTGAGGCCATTAATGAGATGCTACACTTTCACACTGCAAAGCCCCTAACTCCTCTCTCCATCAATGACTTGCTAAAGAAAGGGGGCAAGCTGTCTAGTGCTCAGATCATCAAGATTAACCAGTTATTTGTTCAGCCAAAATTTGAAGCTGTGAGAACCACCCTTCCTATAGCATATCAATATCTCAATGAGCTGGGCAAAATGCTTGTGGACTTGATCAATTACATCCTGGGTTATGGGACATATGAAGATGTTGATGAAACCAATATGGCCATGCTGTCCATATTCTCCCCTGGAATGCCTCCTGCTGTGCACTATGATTTTGCTACATAAATTGCCAATAAGATTCATGAACAATTGATGAATCTGGAAAGGGAAAAGGTGTTTAAATACACTAGGTACATCTATCACTTGTTCCTATTTTATCAGCCCGATGCTTTCCCTGTTCCTCTCGAGAAGCTAAATGCCCAGGGAAACCCAAGGTCTGTAGTGTTTTGGTCTTCAGTCTTTCATCATGTATCTTATTCACCTTACACCTACTGTGAATTCGTAGACCTTTTTATCCATCCAGCTATGACCTTGTTATTGGGTGTCCCTCCTCCCAGATTAACAGATGAGATGCAAAGGATTCTTCACCTCTCAAAGGCCTACAACATTGGTGATTGGTACTTTTACCAACACCATACAGTAATCAGAATATATGGCTGTGAGTTGAACCCTTATAGGCTGCCAAGATATGCCCCTATGAGGCTTTTTGCTTTAGAGTATTTTAGGCAGTTTGGAAATGCAGACTTTGTCCATTTCCAAAGTAAAAGCAAGAAGGTGCAACTAAAAGTAAGGAACCAGCTAGGCCCATTTCTATACAACAAAAGGGAGGAAGGATGGAAGGAAGCAGATTTGATCCTAGAGACCCTCAAACTGCAAACCAGTTTCCAATGGGTACCTTATGACCCTAATCATTTCATTTCCCTCAGGAGGGTAAAATACAAATTGGGTGGCTATGCTCACGTGAGACTGCTTCATATTGAGAAATATGCCAATTCATTAAGCTGGAAAGAGGGCACTCTAGAAGATCCAATGACTAGAGAGCAAATGCTAGAAAGAGAAACAAAGAATATTGGGAAAGAGGCTGACTTGGAAACTTGTGGGCAGGTTTCCTCTTCCTATCAAAGGCAACTTGGAGCAACTGCCTCATCCTCTACAGCCCAGCAGCAAGCAGCTGGAACTGTTCAACAGGAATCAAGCAAGGATAAATGGAAGAAGATGGCGCTGGAACAGCCACCTCCTATAGCAGAACAACAAGCAGAAAAGCAAGTAGAACAACAAGAAAAAGGGCAAAAAGAGGGGCGGCCAATACAACAAGAACAAACAACTGAAGCCCCAATATCCACTGAGCAACAAGCTCAAGAGAATGTGCCTCCTAGGCAAGAAAAGACAGTGGAGGCCTCAGTGCTGCAAACTCCACAGAAAGAAAAAAAGGGAAAGAAGAGGGATAGAGAGTAGGAGACTCCCCTCACCACATCCACAAATCAAGGGGAGAAAAGGTAGAGAATGAATCCCCTCTCCGAGGAAGAAATGCCTATTGGGAAATCACTGGGCATGGGCCCACCGAGCATGCAGGCATCTGCCAATTCCTTTCAGCAGGAACGAGAAAGAACCCTTGGAGGAGAGATCATCTCCTCAAGTCAGCAAAGTAGAGCTAAGACAAGCATCAAGCAACAATTCATCGACATTAAAAGGATAAATGAGCCACTCAAGCTCCAGATCTACAACCAGTTGCTTAAGATGGCCCCTACCAATCAGCAGAGGCTTATGTCAGCTTACGACATAACAAAAGGGAAAATGACCATGAGTCATTTCATGCCAACCATGTTGCAGCCATAGTCAGCTGCAGACTATATAAGAACCAACCTTGAGGTTCTTGCCAAGGACATCCACCCTATGGACCAAATAGAACTTCACAAGCAAACAGCTGAGATGGTATATTCAACACTGGCAGATAAAACCTTATTGGCAAATAGGTTGGAAAACAGCCTGAACAATACAGCTGCCCAACTTGAGTTGATGAAGGCATCCTCTCAGGCCAAAGACAACAGGATCAGGTCTTTGGAGGATATAATCATAGAGCTTGGGCATGACCCAAAGGATCCAAAAGCTATCCAAACGCTGCTGAAAATAAGAGATGCAGACCTTGCAGCTCTAAGAAAGATGATTAAAATCCCAGCAACCCTTCAGCCTCAAACAGAAGAGGTTGCCCAGCAAAGACAAGACCAGGATGTAGAAACATTGCTAGTAGCACTGCACAAGCAGCTAGTGCAAACACAAGGGAAGCTGGAAGAGATAGAGGCTGCACTGTAGGAAGCTCTATAGCAGAAAGAAGGAGGTCAAACTTCTCAGCCCCCTCCAAAGATCATAAACCTTGAGAATCCCCCACAAACTACTACTCCTCCCATAGGGCAGACAGCTCCATCAACATCAGCACCAGCACCAACCTCAGAGCAGGCTCCGAGCCTTGATATGCAGAAGTTGATGAGCGAAATCAAGATCCTAGAAGCCCATATTACAAAGCTAAATGAAGCCAAGGAGAATTTAGCTAAGCTAAATGAAAAATATGACAAATCCAAGTAGAATGCAGCTGAAAAGGGGAGAGAAATAAAAGCTCTCAAAGAGAAGATAAAGGAGCTGGAGAAAGAGCTCACCCTTGACAAGGTGGTGGCTGAGGTCAAGACAATTTTGTGGGCCAACATTGGCCAATCAATAACAGATCAGTGGCAGTATATTGAGACTATCCATGAGCAAATGGAGCTCATAGGCAAAGCATAGAAGGAAGTCCATAGAGCAAGGGCATCTCTAGGCAGTATGCCTGAGATAGCCAACAGAATGATCAATGTTCTTAATAAACGCACAGGTCCTCAGCTGGCAGCAATAGGAATCTCCAACAGAACTGAAACCATCCAACTGATAAAGAGGGTCCTCACATTGAAAAGCCTGGTACAAACAATGGATAGAAGAAGCCGGGACATGCAAACAGAAGTCAACAGATTCATGGATAAGTTTGCAGCATTACAGGGCAGAGGTCTTCCTGGCTTGCTGAATAGCGCAGGGAGACTACTATCACATGAGAATTATGCAAAAAGGGTGAACACATTTGCCACCAATCAGATCACTCAAGGATCAAGTACTTCAGAGGTAACAAGGCCAGCATCTGGGCAAAGTCTCTATGACAGAGTAGAGAACTTATTTTTTATTATGAATGAGATCAGACATTTGTTTGAAGTACCTCCAAACTTCTAGAAATACACAGATGCAGATGAAACCTTAGATGCAATTTTGAGACATCAATTGCCTACACAGGAGTGGTGGACCAGAATGATACAATTGTTGCTGTAAACAGGAGGCTTTCATCAAAGTTTTTTCAACAAAAAACATAAGTCATCATGTTCAGAAAATATGATGCATACACTATGACTAGAGAAAAGTGGAATGAGCCAACTCGGCAGGAAGATTCGGCCACTAAAAGAAACACTGACATCTACAGGTAACAGGGCTGAGAAAGCTACAGCATGACAAAGTATAAAGACACATCATTCAGCATTAATGCAGAACGCTCAACCGACTCAGTGTCCTCCAAAGGTCAAGAAGAGTTCTGACAGAATTAAAGACTATTTATTTTACATTTAGGGCAGAAATAACTTCCTTATCTTCTATTTTGTAAAGTTGGTGAGCGTATTTAATTTATCAAGTGACTCAGCGGTTCAGATATTTTGTAAACCCGATTGTATATATTCCCCCTCGCATAAGCTTGCAGAAGGGGGGGTGGTTGTTGTTTCTTGTTAAGAAGGAGAACTCGGCTGTAAGTTCTAAAAGAATGATATAAACAAAGCTTGAAGTTTACAGGAATTGGGTCTTACTGATGCATGCTGTCTTGGAAGCATTGAATGCTAGAGGATTCTAGTGCTATGGCTTAATATAATAAGTGTTCTCTATCTCTGTTAATGTTTTGTCATTTGTTTAGCTCACATCTCTCATATGTTGTTCTAACTCTGGGAAGAAAGAAAAAGAATAGCTCAGGACTTGTCCATGGAGACACCCTGATCTCAATCTGTCTTTACTATAAATGTTTTCTATGACTTCAGCTGTTTAATTGGAATTCTTAACTGCTCCAATAAACCCTGAATATTTCACAATTACTATTTAGTAATTCATGTATGCTACTAAGTAGAAATTTTTGTTCAAATTGTTATCACACTGCCGGTAATTCCATTTCCCATTGTTTCACTCACTAATCAATTATATTAAGAATAGCCATCTAGCCTTGCAGTAAAACTTTCTCCATCACAGGCACCAGGAATGTCTCAGATTTCTGACTCCATGTGCCCAATGGAATAGCATCTTTCACACATTTCATGCCCTTCTCGCAACAACAGTTCACAACCAAAGTCTCAAACAAAAAACTGAAACTTATAACTAGCCTAAAATCTTCACAAAACAGAGCTAAAATTTAAAGAGAGAGCCCTCTCTGATTATAGGTAGGCTAGGACCTATACTCCAAAGCTTGGTTAGTGGTTACCCCGGCCGTATTCCCTTGGGAGTCATAGGGAACAACCTGGGTGAAAACATAAATGGCGACTCAACTGGGGACTTCCTCAGGATTTTCTAATTGTTGTATATTTTCTAAAACTGTTTCTGTTTCACATTAAGAAGTTTAGATAAAAGTTGTTTCAGTCAATCTTCATACTAGCTTTGAGATATACACAGCCATTCCAAAATCTTGTCTGGTCCTTGCAAATACAAGAAAATTCCAAAAAATACTCAAAAAACAAGCTCAGTAGCTGGCTCCCAAGAAGAATCCACGGTATACAAGGTCAAATCCTGACCCTAATCCACCAACTATCTTTGAAAACCCTAACACAATCCTTAAAATCATTAGGAAGCAGCAAGGGCAGGAAAATCCTACTGATTTGAGTCCTGAGACAGTTTACCCTAACCCTGTTCCTACTCCAATCAAGGTTCTATTCCGATCTACCCCTGGTTCCCCTAGTTCACCATCTACATCTCAAAGCCCTCCTTTCACACCTTCATCCACTACACATATTCCCTTGACCAACACTATAGTTTCTGCCATACCTATTACCCCTGTTGTACCAATCGTTCCTGTTGTCCAGTTTATCCTTGTTAATCCTGTAAACCCTACAAACATGGCTAATAGATATGCGCCGCTACAGTTACCTGCTAATGCTGCAGCTCTACCTCATGACTACCAATCCAAAATCTCATATTTTGACTCCACTAGCCCTTTCACAACTATTCAGCATGCCAGAAGGATGCAAGATCATTTTGAGAACTATGAAATAGATGATGACAGTGTGAGAATGAGAATTTTTGTTCAGAGCCTGACAGGTGATGTAAGAACCTGGTTTAGATCACTTGCTGTAAATACTATAACGACTCCTGATGAGCTTTATCAAGCCTTTACTAACAGATGGGAAAAAAAGAAAGATCCCTTGCACATACTGGGTGAATATGATACAATCAAACGAGGTCCTCAAGAGACTGTTTTGGAGTATGTGCAAGATTCAACAATGTATATAATGCAATACCACAGAATTTAAGACCTCCTCCCGATTTAGCTTTGTACAAATTTCCTGATGGTTTTGACCCTGATATGGCATATCAGTTAAAGGAAAGAGCCCCTAAAACCCTTGAAGATGCCCAAAAAGTTGTTGTCACAGTAGAGGCTAACCTAATTGCCAAAAGAAACAGGGCAACATTGGAAAAGAGAACCACCTTCAAAGAAGAACCCTCAGCCTTTGATCAGAAACTGGATGCAATACTCACTGGTATGAAGAGGTTGGGTGACAGAGTAGAATCATTTGAGAGAAAGTCATCATGGGAAACACCACAAAATAACCCTATCAGGAATCCAAATTTCAGGAGAAATCAAAACCCAAACGTTGGCAAGGCCAGTTCTGATCCAGAGATAAGGCCTCCCTTCCAGGAAAACTATACTGAAGCATCCACTTCAAATGAGCAAGTAGATGACACCCACATCAACCTGATGGGGCTGAATGATGAGCAGCAAGTCTTTCTAAGTCAAGAAGATCATAAGGATGATGACATTAAGTTGTTCTAAACCAAGTCAGGTGAGTCATTTGACTTCAAACAAGGCTATGACACAGCTGTTTATGAAGTTCATAAGCAATACAAGCTAAGATGCAGAACTATAAATGTAACACAGCCTGAAAAAGAAAAGGATAGCCTGCAGCCTAAAAAAGCTATAGTCACAGAGCCACATGACAAGACTGATTCAGTTACAAATGAAGTAACCGTTGAAGAAATTACTGAACTTCTTCCCTCAAAACAAAAGCCAATGGCTGCACCACCTTTGCAGCCTAATCCAAGTAATACTCCTCAAGAGATGAGTAAAAAAGATAAGTCTCATGATCAAGATAAGAATCAAGAGGAAAACTTAATAAACAAGGAGAAGGTTGTCACCCACAACACCAAGATCCAATCTGAACAACCTTTTGACTCAGAAGCTGAAATTGGCAAATTGAAGATAGCTATTCCTCTTTTAGAATTAGCTAAGCATGACATCTACAAACAGACAATCAAGAACTCTATTCAACTTACTCATAATAAAGATAGTGTCAATGTGTTGGATGACACCCCAGAATTGCTTTTCGGACCAGAGGTTGATGGAAAGACAGCAGTTACAGGGATCTTACCTTTCTATGTCAGCTTGCATGTTCATGATAAGATACTACATAATGCAATGTTTGATTCAGGCGCCTCTCATAACCTTATACCTAAATGAGTGATGGAGAGGCTCAACCTAGACATTACAAGACCTTATAAGGACCTATTTTGATTTGACTCCAGCCAAGTTAAATGTTTAAGCTTAATAAAAGATCTATGTGTGTCACTTGTCCAGTACCCAAATAAAACAATTCTAATGGATGTTGTAGTTGCTGAT